>VZQC01005442.1:590511-765708 GCA_009823505.1 Rhizomys pruinosus | reverse complement strand
CAATGTAGTCTGGACACTCATTTGATCAACTTGATTGAACAAACAACCTGTCACCCCCCACTGGATGGTGGGGCTGTAGGTGTTTGGGCACAACAGCCTGCAGATAGGTTTTGCATGAAGGATGCTTGTACTCATGGATTATCACTTATAGCTAAAAATGAAAAAAAAAAACTGAGAGAAAGATGCAGGACAGTTATGGCAGAATGCATGATCTGGGATGGGGTGGGGGTGGGGGGGAGGGAAAGGGAAATAAGCCTGAACTGAATTGGAAAAATGTATGAAATGCACAAAGCATCAATAAAAACTAATTAAAAAAAATTAATTTATTTTAAATTTACATGTATGAATGTTTTGCCTGCATGTGTGTAGGTGTACCACATGCACACAGTATCTGTGGAGGCCAAAAGAGGGCATCAGACACCTGGACCTGGTGTTGGCCGCTGTGTAGGTGCTGGGGACTGAACCTGGGTCCACTACAAGAGCAGCCAGCGCTCGTCACCACTCAATCATCTCTCCTGCCCCAAGGATAATCTTGCTTTAAGTAGAAGTTTAGTTATATGTTCCTTAAGAGCTCAACTGACACTACGGGAAATGCCATGAAGTATGATAGTCCCAATGAATATAGTCCATATGTGTATTTTACAAGGCAAAATCATGGCATAACTTATTTTAAAATAACTTTAATCACATTACCAGCAGTAACAGTGGAGAAGGGATGACCTTATCTACCCCAAAAGTAGTCCATTATCACTAGCAAATATTTAAGTTTTTTCACCTTAGGTATTTTTTTTTTGAGACAGAGTTTCATATCGCCCAGGCTTTCCCCAAACTCACTACATAGCTAATGATTACCTTGAATGTCTGATTTTCCTCCACCTCTGGAGTAGGATTACAGGCGGGCACCATCACGCCCAGCCTTTTTTCTTTCTGTTTGTTTTTTGTTTTGTTTTTGTTTTGGTTTTGGTTTTGGTCTTTTTGAGACAGGGTCTCCCTGTAGCCCCAGCTGTCCTGGAACTCACTCTGTAGACCAGGCTGGCCTTGAACTCACAGAGATCAGCCTGCCTCTGCCACCTGAGTGCTGGGATTAAAGGTGTGCGCCACCACACCCACGCCTGTTTGTTTCATCTTAGGTATTTTATAAAATCCACCTAGATTCTCTAAAAGGACCTCAATCCAAAGACCTCCTATCTGTGATTTTTCACACCACCCCCAAGACTTTGGCAACTTACATATCCTCCCCCACATCTGCTTAGTAATGATGTAGACCCCTGCACAATTGGAATTTTTGGTGCTGTATCCCTCCTGGTCTGGGGTTGTCATCTTGTAGGATCTATGCTGCTTAGAGTCTAATCCCTGGGGACTCATGGCCTCTCTGATCAAGAGGACAGGTGGCTTGACACAGGGGTCTTATTTGTCCCCAGGGCACAGCTGTCCTTAAGGCAAGGGACAAAATGTTAAATTCCTTAATGTCATTTGTGAAGGCTTCCAAGCTTTTTTGAATACACAGGACAGCTTTATCAGTTTTATAGTTTTTAACTTCTATGTAACATTAGATATACCTTAGACAAAAAAAACCCAAACAGCTTTAAATAAAGCTTGGTTTTGTTATGCCTCAGTTTCCCAAGTGGTTAAGACCTAACAAAGTTAGCAAAAATAATTGTTTTAATATTATTTTATTTTATGTGTGTATTTTGTCTGCATAGATTAGATGTAAGTACACCCATGTCGTGCAAAGCCCACAGAAGTCAGATCCCCGGAACTGGGGTTATAGACAGTGGTTAGCTGCCATGTGGGTGCTGGGAATCGAACTCAGGTCCTCTAGAAGAGAAGTAAGTGTTCTTAACTGCTGAGCCATCTCTCCAGCCCCTACATTTATTTGTTTGTTTGTTTGTTTGTTTGTTTGTTTTGAGACAGGGTCTCCCTACAGCCCCAGTGGTCCTGGAACTCACTCTGTAGACCAGGCCACAGATCTCTGCCTGCCTCTGCCTCCCAAGTGCTAGGATTAAAGGTGTGCGCCACCATGCCTGGTTTAAGGACCGTTCTTAGCCACCATGTGGGTGGGTCCCCTGCAAGAGAAGTTGGTACTCTTAACCACTGAGCCATCTCTCCAGCCCCAATTATTGTTTTTAAAGCCAGTTCTTGGGTTTTCATGAGTACATCAGTATAACCCTGGGACTTGAATCCCCACATCAGTCTCATCACTCATAACCTACGAAACTTACCATCTGACTCGGCTTCAAGCTTTGGCAGTTTTTGTTCTCACCTCATCACTCATGCAAAAGCAGATATCACCTAAAAGACATAAATGTGTAAGATCAGTGTAAGGAAGAGGGGGCGGGATTATCTATTAGAATTCAGAGCAGTGAGTTACCTACTAGATAACAGAGCTGAACAAGCAGCAGTGAGGAGGACCCAGACCCAGGCAGAGCTCAGGGGTCATGAAGCACATCTGAATGCTGTCCACACAGGGCTAAGCCATGGAAGGATGAGTGTGTGGAGAAAGCGGTAGAACCCCAGCCTCCCTCTTTCTCTTCAAATAAACGCAATGTTTCTCTACCCAGTAGAATCTCTGAGTTGTGTTCAGTTACTTGGGTCATGGACTGTCAGGAAGCCACGGATGAGGACGCTGTGATGAAACAGAAGCCTGGGTTTGAAAGGTATGTGCGTTCATGTTGTGTCACAGGGACAGAATTCCCGAAAGAAACAGGAGAAAAGGATTTCATTTTGGCCCATGGTTTCAACAGTGTTCAGTCCCTTACGGCAGGGGAGGCATGGCAGGCAGCTCACTTCATGACATAGGGCCATGCGGACGAGCCTGTTCATGTCACCACAGACCAAGAGGCTAGGGGCAGCAGTAACCAGGGCCAGGTGTAACCCTCAAGGGCTGCCCCTAGTGACCCTAGCGTCACAAGCATGCTGTGCCACAAACATAGATGAACATGTTTGTGTCTCTCCACAATGCCAGAATTTATTAAAGAACAGAAGTTACATGACCTGGTGGTTTCAGTGACAGCTGTTTGTCATCTCATCCTGCCTTCTTGGGTACCATGGCTAAGGCAAATGCAGATTCTTTAGTTCAGTCTTAATTGCTAATACTAATGCTCATACCACACAGCACACATTAAACATATCTAGTGTCTGTCTGTATATATATATATATATATATATATATATATATATGGGTTATAGAATGAATACAAGAGGCAGAATTCAAAAAGTTTCAGCAGTGGGCTGGGAAAGAGTCTGTATTAAGATAGTGAAGCAGACTAGTGCTGGGAGGGGCTGCTGGAGGCAGGGTTTGAGGGTGAAGTTGCAGTTCACTGGAAGGTGGAGGGCTGAACCAGCTCCAAATTGGGGAATAGGTAGAGGGGCAGGTAGTCAAGTAGGCCACGTCAACAGCAAGAGACTGGGCTGAGGGGAGCCCCAGGGACAGTCAAGGAGTCCTCTGCTTGTTGGTCCTGGATGCACACACTAGGAATCAGATGACAAGTTGGTGTGGGCCATGCCACTCCAGTGTTGGGGGTCCATCGCTTTATGGTGTCCAGATGAGGGAATTACACTCTTTCCTGGCATGTCTGCTAAGTTCTTAGGCCACGTTTCCCTCATATGATTTTAATACACCCGGGTGCCCCTACAGTCTTAATTCATCCCCATAAACCTAGAAAGTGGCTCTTTTATTCCTAGGAGTAGGTCATTTTATCAGTCTGTACTGGATATGTGGTACCTGACGGTGTGTCATTTGTCAGTGTCTTTGAGTCACATGTGACATCATTCCACACGCTGTCCTTCCCTTCTTGGCTCAGCTCCAGGACTTGTCTCCTGCCTGCGGGCCGACAGTCTCTAGGCTTCACTCCTGCAAGAAGGGGGAGGGAAAACTGCAGGAGATCACCCGTGGAAATGAGCAGACTCACACACAGAGAGCAGGGGAGGATAGGAACTCCGTTTATTTTCTGTCTGTGAGGTCTATATATTGAAGTCTACTGTGCTCTGGGCGAGGAGGTGGGGAGCAGGCGGAAGGGAAGGGTGAGCCACCTTGGTTCTAATCTTCTAATCGGGGAGCTGCAGAGCTCTGGTTTGTGCAACAGGTAACTAGAGATGTGACATTTTGCTCAGTGCCTCAAGGGAAGGGGCCTGGAACTTTTCGGAGATAGGGTGAAGCAAGAATCATTGTAATAGCCTGAATCTTCCTGCTACAGATAACTCTGAATGCCCACAGAGATATCAGATAACTGGAGATCCGGGACAGGTCTTACAAGTTCTCGCTTCAAGCCACACACAAAGTTTCATCCCCACAATGGTGCAGTTTCTGAGTCCACCTGGAGGTTATGAACTTTCTCCCTAAATCTGGAGGCAAGCCGGGTGTGGTGGCACATGCCTTTAATCCTAGCACTGGGGAGGCAGAGGTGGTGGATCTTTGTGAGTTCAAGGCCAGCCTGGTCTACAGAGTGAGTTCCAGGACAGCTGGGGCTATAGGGAGACCCTGTCTTGAAAAGAAAAAAAAAAAAAAACCTGGAGGCAAAAGCTGCTTGTAAAATGACGTCTCCTAGGGCAATGCACAACCTGAGAACCACTGCTGTATGCAATGACTGACTCAGAGGGGGCACAGCCTCACTCATCTCAACACCTATCCCCAACTAAGCCTCCAACTCCTCCCAGACAGCAGTGCCAGCAGGTGAACACAGGAGCCTATAGTGGACACTTCAGATTCAAATAGTGAAAGGTCAGAACCGCAAGCCTTCTCTCATTTGGCTCCAAAAGATGGTGGTATCTAGGCTGACACCCAAGCAGATTAGAAGATTTCTGTTTGGGGAAACTGACCAACACAGAAGAAAACAGAGATACTGTGGAAGGCACTGGGACTCCCAGCCCTTCCCAAAGCCCCACCATTGCTTAAAGGCTCCAACCAGGGTCTCTCTGCCATGCTCTTACCTACACAGAGCAGTGTGGCTGAGTTAACTTAATCTCTTGAGAGGAAAAGCAAGACAGAAATAGAAGAGGAAGTTTGTAAAATCAGAAGACTGGTCTTGACAGCCCAATAGCCAAATAGTAGGAATTCCAGAAAGAGCAAGTAAAGAATTGAAGGGACAGTATTATCAAAGAAATGATTCAAGACAATATGCCATGCTCAGTGACATGAGTTTCCAGATGTTTCCTAGCTCAGAATCAAAGTCCCTCAGGCATATCATGAAATGTCAGGACCTGTGATGAAGAGGAGACCCCAAAGGCTTCTGAAGATTAGAAAAATTATGTACAATGGAACAGAAATCAAAATAGCATAAAATTTCTCAGTAACACAATGGAACTAGAAAAAAAAATGCAACAGTGTTCAAAATTCTGGGGGAATTTTCAACCCAGAAATGTTTAACCATCCAAGCATCCAATCGATAGGCAGAATTTGCCACCCAGAATCAGTAATGTGACTGACACAGAGAATGCTTTCTCTGAATACCACTAATTAGTGAAAATTTACTAACTCCCTAAGGGGTATGGGAATAATAAGTGTAGGGGCGACCACTTCCTCTAGGGCTGAAAGAGCGCCCGTAGCCCATGAAAGAGTGACTTTGGAAGAGCCTCTGCAGAGGCTGAGGTTCAGATGTCATTGCAGTGGACTAGTGACCCCTAGCACAGTAACATTTACTGGCCGAGATGGCTACCTTCAGTTGTCAACTCTACACAATCAGGAGTCACCTGGGAAGAGTCTCAGTGAGGGATTGTCTAGGTCAGGTTGGCCTGTGGGTGTGTCTCTGGGGGACTGTCTTGATTGTTAATTGAAGACCCAGCCTGAAAGTGGGACCCACCACCCCCTATGCAGGGAATCCTGAATTCTGTATGGTAGAGGAAGTAAACTGAGCGAGCATGCATGCATTCCTCGCACTCTCTGTTCCTGACTGTGCATGCAATATGACCAGCCCCCTTGAGTGTGGCTTGACCTGTGAACCAAGTAAACCTGTTCTCCTCTAGGTTGCTTTTGTCAGGGTGTTTCATCCATCACAGCAGCAACAGGAAGTAAAGCTTAGACACTGGGTGCCATGAACCATACAAATCCTTGGAGTCACATCACCAAGTCCCCTGTGAAGAGAAGCTCCATTCTCCTCGGAGCCTTGCAGTGTCCCTCCAGGGCTCTCCCCTGACAATCCTAACATGACACCAGCCAGCAAAGGAGAATTGTCAGGTCCAGTTCCAGTGTGCGAGCCTGTTAGAGAAGCTACTGGAACAATGGTCCACCAAGAGGAAGTGAATTAGGAAAGACTACACAAGTTCCAAGAGACAGCTCCAATGTAGCTCAGTGGACAGGGTGCTTGGCTAGCATGCGCCCATGGCATCTCCAGCACCACTTCAAGTGGGTTTGTGGCCCACACAGATGATCCCAGCACTCATGAGGTAGAGGCAGGAGCATCAGGAGTACAGGGTCATCCTTGGCTATGTGACAAGTTTGAAGCCACCCTGGGAGGGAGGGAGGGAGGGAGGGAGAGAGAATATGAGATAAGCTAGGTACTGAAGGAATGAGGTAAAGTGAATTCCAGAATGAGAATCGTGGAAGATTCAGTTCTCCAGTCAGGGCAGAAATACAGGGCTGACTCAAAGGAAAGAACGTGTGAGGAAGGAAAAGGAGGGTGGGGCAAAGAAGAGAGAGACAGAGAGAGAACCCTGTGAAGATGGAGGAAGAGGTCAGAGCAGTTCTAAGAACACCGGTGGTTGGCAGCAAGCTGGAAGAATCTTGAGGAATGGTGTAGAGCAGATTGTCTCCTGGCCGTCCTCAGAAAGACCCAGCTGCGGGGACACCTGATTCCGACTCCTGGACTCCGAGATCAGAGAGTAGTCTGTGAGCACCCACTTTGCATACAGCAACCCTGGCATACTAACACCTATATAATGTACAAGTCTTAAAGTGTTTTAGTGTGTGTGTGTGTGTGTGTGTGTGTGTGTGGAATAAAGGAAGAAATAAAAAAACATTCCTGGAACTGAATGACAATGAACAATACAACACAACAAACCTATGGGATACCTTAAAAGCGTCCGAAGAGGGAATTTTATATCCCTGGATGTTAATGCCTACATTAGAAAAACAAGAAAGAGAAACTACAGGAGTACTAATGATCAACACTACAGGGCGAAAAAGCACTTGAGAGGCACAAACAGATGAACCCTAAATGCGACAGACAGGAAGAAAAAGAAAAATCAGGAGCAGAAAATCAATGAAAAGAAAAAAGAAAAGAAAAAAAAAAACCAAAGAAAACAATACACAAAAAAAATCAATGAAGCCAAAAGTTGACTCTTTGAAAGAATAAACAAATAGAAAGTCCTATAGCCTAGTTAACCAAAGAAAGAAGGAACAACTCCAATCAATACAATCGTGATTAAAAGGGAAAGATCACAACGGACAAGGAAAAATCAAGAAAAAAAAAAAAATTATATGGGAATATTACAAGAAACCTAGTTCTACCAAGTTGAAAACCTAGAAGAATGAGATGAATATCTGAAATCCGGGAATCACCAAAGCTCGGCCAAGAGAGATCAGCAGCTTAAATAGAACCCATAACATATGAAGAATAGAGGATGTAGTAAGAAGCCGCCCAACTAAAAAGCCCAGCAGACGGTTGTTCACAGCAGAATTCTATAAAACAGTTTCAAGGAACCTACAAACCTTATTCCTCAAATTGTTTAGAAGATACAAACAGAGGGAATCTCCCAATTTCCTTCTATGAAGCCAACATCACTCTATTAACCAAACCAGGCAAAGATCCAACTAACAAGGAGAATTATAACGCCATCTCCCTCCATGAACAAAGATGCCAAATTCTAAACAGGCAATACTGGCAAATCGCTACAGACCCACATCAAGAAAAACATCCACCATGACCAAGTTGGTGTATTCATATCAGATTTGCATGGATGGTTCAATATACGAAATCAATAAACATCATCAACACAGAAACAGAATCAAATACATAAACCACACTATCATCTCATTTGATGAAGAAATAGCCTTCAACAAAATCCAGCCATCCCTTCATGCTTAAAGTCCTAGAAGGATTGGATTAGAGGGATCATTCCTCAATGTAATCAAGAGCCATATACAGGAAACCCAAGCCAATATCATCCTAAATGGGGAAACTACAGAAACATTCCCGTTAAAGTAGAAAAACCCGGGCGGGAGAGATGGCCTAGCGGGTAAGAGCGCCGACCGCTCTTGCAGAGACCCCGGGTTCGAGCCCCAGCACCCACTGGCGGCCGAGAGCCGTCTGAACTCCAATTCCGGAGAACTCCAGTTCGGGTGAATCCGAGACCCTCTTCTGACCTCCCCGCGGGCATTGCACGACACTGGTGCACAGGCCTACATGGCGACAGTACATTCATAGACATACAGAGATAAATTAAAAAAAAAAAAAAAAAAAAAAAAAAAGGTAGAAACCCCAGCAAGGCTGCCAACTGTCACCAACTCTCTTCAATATAGTGCTTGAAAAATTTGCTAGAGTAATAAGGCAAGAAAAGGATATTAAGGAGTACTAACTGGAAAAGGGGAAGTAAATAATCCATAATTTGCTGATGATTTGATTGTTTACTTAAGGGATCTAAAAACTCCCCAGAAAACTCCTAGAAAAACGATTAACAGCTTCCGCAAAGTGGCAGGATACAAAATTAAACCTAAAAAATCAATGCCTTTTCTTTCCTTTACACCAAAACAAGCAACTGGAGAAAGAATCAAAAAGACCTTCCACTCACAATAGCCACAAAACAATTAAGAATACCTAGGAACAAACCTAACCAAAGACACAAAGACCGCTCAAAAAATTTTAAACCCTAAAGAAAGAAATTGAGAAGACCTCAGAAGATGGAAAAACCTCCCATGCCCTGGATTGGGAAAATTAACATTGGTGTAAAAATATCCATTTTTACCAAAACTCTGGTAGAAAGAGTTAAACACAATCCCAAGAAAATCCCCAAGAGTTTCTATCACAGGCTTGGAAACAAATTTCTTAAATTCAGTTGGAAAAACAAAAAACCCAAAGACCCCAAAGCCAAACAACCCTGGAGTGAAAAGAGCTAACCAGGGGGGATCTCGTATACAACCAGACTTCAAACTATACTACAGTGCCATAGTCATAAAAAACAGCCGGGTACTGGCAAAAAAAGACAGACCTGTGTGGACCAATGGAAACGAAAACCAAGATCCAAAGCTGACACATACAATGTTTTCAATTCAGCCATCTCATAGTTGACAAGGGGGCCAATAAGCGCACAATGGAGAAAAGACGCATCTTCAGCAAGTGGCTGTTGGCAAAACTGGATCACCACTTGTAGAAGAATGAAATGAACCCCTACCGCCTCACCCTGTACAAAAGTCAACTAACTCCAAATGGATTAAAAGACCTCAATGGAAAACCCCAAACTCTGAAGGTATAGAAGAAAAAGTTGCAGCAGACTACAAGATAGAGGAGTAAGGAAAGACTTCCTAAATTCAAGCAGCAGCTGCAACAAGAAGTAGGTCCCAATTTGACATGTGACGCATGAGCAAAACTCAAAAGCTTCTGTACATCAAAAGAACAATCAAAGAAGTGAAGATAAATCCCCCAGAGTGGGAGGAAACCTTCACTGGCAATACATCTGACAGAGCATTGGGAGTGTCCAAAGTATATAAACTACTCAAAAACAAAGAAAAAAGAAAACAAATGACCCACTCTAGATGGAGCAAAGAACTGAACAAAGACTTACAAATGAGGAATTAGAGATGTCTGAGAAACACGTCAAGAACTGTGTCAACATCATTAATCATTAAAGGAAATGCAAATGAAAACCACTTAAGATATCATCTTACTCCAATAAGACTGGGCTAGGATAGAAAACAAATGATAAACCAAGTGCTGGAGAGGTTGTGGGGAAAGGGGAAACAACTCATCCACTGCTGGTGGAAAAGTAAACTCGTACAGCCACTATGGAAAGCAGTGGTGGAGACGCTTGGAAGACTTGGAAATGAACTTGCCACCCGACCCAGCCATAACCACTTCCTGGGCATGTACCCTCAAGACTTACGCAACCACAGAGATACATGCACAGCCATGTTTTATTGCAGCTCTCTTCACAAATAGCAAGGAGCTGGAACCAACCTAATCACCTCAACTGACGGTGGATAGAGAAATGTGATACATCTACACAATGAGTTTTATGCAGCAGTAAGGAAAGACCACATCATGAGCTTTGCACAGGAAAATGGCTGGAGCTAGAGGAACATCAGGCTGAGTAAAGTAACACAGTCCCAGAAAAACAAACGAATAATGGCTTCCCTCACCTGTGGATTGCTAGTGCCAATTTCCCAGTTGTAAGTATTTCCTTGTGTAGGGCCCCCTGAGCTTTTTTTTTTTTTTTTTTTTAAATATAATTTTTGAAACAACAACAGAAAAGATTGCATCAAAGAACTGACTGAAACAGTGAACTTCTGCCAAAACAGTCAACTCCCACTTCCTCATGGGAAAAATATTTAGAAAGACTGGGAAAGAGATGAAAAGCAGTTTGGCAGAATGCATAGCTCTGGCGGGGTGGGGGAATGGGTGGGAACACGGGTCTAGATTTGGTTAAAAAAAAAAAAAAAGAAATAAAGAATTAAAAAAAAAAATACTGCCACAACACAGAGAGTTCCAGGACAGCTGGGGCTGCAGGGAGACCCCACCAAAGAATCTGTCACCATACCTGGCTAAAAATAACAGATCTATTAAAATACAGGAAAAGAGAATGGCACGGGGAACAGGGGACAGGAAATGAGTTACATAAATAAATAAATTTAAAATTTATATGGTAGGGTAAAAAGGAAGCAGGAAATACAATTTTAAGTGGCTGGGGATGGTGGAGCATACTTTTAATCCCAGTATTCCAGCATTTGAGAGGCAGAGACAGCCTGATCTAAATGGCGAGTTCCAGGGATACTTATAGAGTAAATTCTGTAAGATGCAAAAACTATCAAGAGAAGCTTCAGAGAACTAAGGAGGAGTTGCTTAGTAGCAAGGACTCTTTCCTGTACTACTGAAATGATTAAAATCTTTAGTACTCATTCACTGAGCACGTATGTCCCGAGGGCCTCCTCCGTGCCAGGTCCTGTCTGTAGGGCTAGACGGTTCCCAGTGGCCCCTCCCCCCCACTACCTCCACTCTCGGCTCCAACCTGTTGGGCCTTCCACCTTGATTGCTGGTATGGAAGAATCATTTGTAGTTCCCCAAGGACCTAAGCTGGCGCCAGCGTCGCTTCGCGTCCGCCCCTTTCCTCAGCGTCTCCACAGGGGCCCATGATTCTTGGGCTTCCTTTGAGGCGTTTCTTCCATGCAGCTGTTTTGTTGAAGCCTTCGTGAACGCCATTTCCATTCGAATGTCATTGTTTTGAATTTCATAGAACAAACCTGAGGAAATAAAGACACTGAGATAAATGGCTTCCCTCCATCATAAAATGAAGAATGGCAATGTTTCAGTTACCTTTGCCATTTTTTTTTTTTTTGGTCTTTTGGAGACAGGGTCTCCTGTAGCCCCAGCTGCCTGAGACCACTCTGGAGACCAGGCTGGTCCTTGAAACTCACAGAAGATCCGACGCTTTTTTTTTTTAGTGCTAGGATTAAAAGGATGTGGCCACCACGCCGGCTCCTTGTTTTGGGTGGCCAGAATTTTACCAAATTTTAAGAACCACATCCTCAGCCATTGAAGAATAACCAGGGAAAAGCTAATTTTTTTTTCCACCCATGTTTTTTGTGCATGCCAGGAGGTCAGAAGAGGTGGTCCAATCCCCTGGAACGGGAGTGAAAGACGGTCGCGGCGTGATGTGGGTGCGGGGAATCCGAACCCGGGTCCTCTGCAAGAGCAGTCAGTTGGTGCTCTTAACTGCTAGGCCATCTCTCCAGCCCCAGGAAAAGCTAATCTTATAATGGAGGAAAACAATATTCATATAACATGAAAACACCATACCAAGTAAAGTCCAGGCGATAACATTGGTAGGTTCCAAGCATGTGGCATCCTCAAAGAAAATCTCTGCTTGTTCATAGTTCTCCATCAAGACAGCCAGGACCCCACACAGCAACAGGCTGAGAAAACACCCCTTGTGTAGTTAGCAGCTTCCTCCTACGTCTCTTTAACTGAGAGACACTGATCTGCTCCTCCTCATCCATCTCCCTTCCATCTCTACCTGTGGATGTGACTCTCATTCAGGGAAAGGGCCTTCCGAAAACATTCCTGTGCTTTGATGTTGTCTCCAGTTAGGAGGGCGAATGCACCGTAATCTATCCAGTAATCTAGGTTTTGGGGCTCACGGACCAATCTCTGAGAACACAAAATATCAGAAGGACCAGGGTTATTGTGACACTACATACTACTTTTTGTGCATAGAATGTAATATAGGAAACACTCCCCAAAGACCCAAGATCTATGAAGGCAGAAAGCATCACTTCCCTTTCATTTATCATGGAATCCCAAATGGCCAACACAAGCACTAGTCTAGCTTTCAGTACTCACTCAAAAAGTTCTTAAAATAACAAAAATTGGATTTGCAGAGTTGTATTCTATTCTGTGGGTCAAGGCTAAGAACCGAAAAAAAAAAAAACCCCACTGTCGCACTTTACAGTAATATATATATAGGAGATATATATAATAATATATATATATTTTAATGTGTGTGTGTAGGTAGATAGGATGTCTATAGCTGTGTCTCTATTAATGTGTAATTATAATAAACCATATAAAATAATTTTTGCCATAATCTTGAGATAGCAAATATACACTTATCTATGACTCTAAGAAAACTCACAATGAGTAAAATCTATAAACATTGTTAAAAGAAATTAAAGATATAGATAGATGAAAAGATATCCTAAGTTCATAGATTGGAAGATTTAGTACTGTTTTTTTTTTCTTTTTTTTTTTTTTTTGGGTCTTTTTTTCCAGGCCAGCCTGGTCTACATAGTGATTTCCGGGCCAGCTGGGGCTACAGGGGAGACCCTGTCTCAAAAAAAAAAAAAAAAAAAAAATCAAACACACACAAACCACACACACACAAATTAAAAAATCACTGAGAAAACACTGAGTTACCTCTTCATAGTACACAGCTGCCATTTCATAGTTCTCATTGACTTCGGCTTCAAACGCAAAGAGTCGAAGCTGCTCATTGGTTGTGTGAATCTTGGTGGCACCCTGGGGATCATCTGGAATGGTCTGGTCATTGAGAAAGTAAATAAACAAGATGAAATGACTACAAGTGGGGAGGTTTATGGTAATAAACTGGATTTAAGAGCTGGTCATGACAGTTAAAATGAGATGGGGTTGGGGGGCGGTGCTGGAGGGGTTAAGAGCATTGGCTGCTCTTGCATAGGACCTGGGTTCCATTCCCAGCACCTACATGGCAGCTAACAACTATCTCTAACTCCAGTTCCAGGGGACCTGACATCTTCTGTGTGCATTGCATGCATGTAGTGTACTTACATATGTGCAGGAAAAAACACTCATATACATAAAATAAAAATAGATAATTAAAATGAATAAGTAAAACGAGACTGGGTATCTTGTGTGTGTATTTATGGGTGCTTATGTATATGACTTCTGTGTGTGCATTTTCATTTATAAATGCAGGCAATTGCTTGCCTTGAATTCACACTGTAGAACATGTAAACTTCAACTTCCCATATACGGCCTCAGTCTTTCTGTGAGACATTGTTATTTCAGGCCTGCAGCTACCAGGCCAGGTCCCATGACTTTCAATAAAGACCTTACTTCAGAAGGGCAATAGAAACTATTAAGCAAAGCTAATTATGCTAGGCACGTCTGTAATTCTAGTACTTGAAATGCAGAGTCAACAGGGTCAGTTCAATGCCAGTCTGGATTAGGTGAGACCCTGTCAACTTTTCCCCGTTTCCTTCCAGACCTTCCATCGTTCTCTCTGGCGTCCACTTGTAGCGCATTGCTCTTGATGCTGCTCCTCTTCAAAGCTCTTCTTTCCATTTCAAATCTCCGTCCTTTCACAGTTGTAGGGCCTGAGCTTGCTCTCATTACTCTCCTCTCTCTCCTCAATTTTCTTGTTTGTTCTGAGATTAGGGTTTCACACTGTAGTCCAGGATAGCCTGGAATGCACTATGTAGTCCAGGCTGGCCTTGAACTCATTCTATAGTCTAGGCAGTTCCTTGAATTCGGGATTCTCCTGCCTCACTCAGCCTCTGAGTGCTTGGAATATGGTGTGAGTCACCACCCAGTTCTCTCCTCAGTTTTAACTTCTCCAATGTCCAAACCTGTGCATATGCTCAAGGCTTTTCCACATTAGAGAACGGCCTTACCATTTCTAGGTTGTTCCCTTCTTTTCTCTTCACATCCAACTTCTTGAGTTATATTAATCAGTTTGCTACCAATATATTTCTTCCTAATCGCCTCTTATTTTGAATCCTCCCAGTGTAAATGAAATTCCTATGTAAAGTTTAACCATAACCTCCTGATTGCCAAATCCAATGAATATCTTTCAGCTTCATTTTTCTTGAATTCCTGAGAGTATCTGATAATGTTGATAATTTTTCTTAAAATTCTCCACACCCCCCTAGCCTGGTGTGGTGGTGCATACCTTTAATTCCAGCACTTGGGAGATCTCTGTGAGTTCAAGGCCAGTCTGGTCTATAGAGCAAGTTCCAGGTCAGCTGGGACTAAAAGGGAGACCCTGTCTCAAAAAAAAGACACCCCCCAAAAAAAAAACTTTCCCCCTGGGCTGGAGAACAGCTCAGTGGTTAAGAGCACTGGCTGCTCTCATAGAAGACCCAGGTTCAATTCCCAGCACACACATGAGGCTAACAACTGTCTGTAACTGCAGTCCTAGGGGAATCTGGTGCCTTCTTCTGACTCCACAGGGATTGTATGACACAAGTATACTCACACACAGGCAGCAAGCAATACATGGATATGTAAAAAATAATAAAATATTTTTAAAAATCCATTCCCCCTGATTCCTGTAACACCGCTGTTTCTTACCCCCTCTGCCTCCTAACAATTCCACTTATTTCCATCCATTCTTGCACTAATCTAACCCTTAACTGTTGGTATGTCCTAGGAGTCGACTGGCAGATTGCCTTCGTCTTTTCTTAGACTTTTGTCATGTAGCCTCACCTGTGTGGACAACGGCCACATATCACAGTTTGATTTCCAGCACCAATGTGGATCAAGTGCCCTCTGCTGGCACTGCAGTCCTCCGCAGACACTGCACTCCTCCACAGACACTGCAGTCCTCCAGCAGACACTGCAGTCCTTCACAGACACTGCAGTCCTCCACAGACACTGAAGTCCTCCAGATAGTCCCGAGCAATCGTCCTGCAGCATGCACCTCCACAGGCACTCGCAGTCCTCCATCACACTGCAAGTCCTCACAGACACTGCAGTCCTCCAGACACTGCAGTCCTCCACAGACACTGCAGTCCTCCACATACACTGCAGTCCTCCACAGACACTGCAGTCCTCCGCAGACACTGCAGTCCTCCACAGACACTGCAGTCCTCCACATACACTGCAGTCCTCCACAGACACTGCAGTCCTCCACATACACTGCAGTCCTCCAGACAACAGTCCTCCACAGACACTGCAGTCCTCCGCAGATACTGCAGTCCTCCGCAGACACTGCAGTCCTCCATAGACACTGCAATCCTCCATAGACACTGCAGTCCTCCATAGACACTGCAGTCCTCCGCAGACACTGCAGTCCTCCACAGACACTGCAGTCCTCCAGACACTGCAGTCCTTCACAGACACTGCAGTCCTCCACAGACACTGCAGTCCTCCAGAGACACTGCAGTTCTCCAGACAATGCAGTTCTCCAGACACTGCAGTCCTCACACTCAGATCCTGCGCCATCCACACGCATGTCTGTCTAACGCAAATACCGCAGTCCTCCAGGATACTGCAGTCACTCCATAGACACTGTAGTCTCGACAGGGAACACTTTAGAGTCCTCCGAGACACTGCAGTCCTCCATCAGATGCAGTCCTATCACGAAACTGCAGTCCTTCCAGACACTTCCGTCCCACAGGGAACGCAACCTCAGAACGGGCAGTGCTACAGAGACAATGCAGTGGTGCATGCTGGAAGGAAAAGAAATGAAACAAGTGTGAACTCAGCCTCCAAACACGAGTCCTCAGCCAGAACACAGATGTTTACCCAGACAACGACAGTTCTCCAGAACAATGGCAGTCCTTCCAGTACCTGCATGTCCTTCGCAGCACTGCAGCCTCCACAGGGCACAATAGCAGTCCGTCCAGAGACCACTGCAGTTCTCCAGGACACGGCAGTTCTCCAGGACACCTGCAGTCCTTCCACAGACACTGCAGTACTCTCCACAGACACTGCAGTCCTCCAGAGACAATGCAGTCCTCCAGACACTGCAGTTCTCCAGACACTGCAGTCCTCCAGAACATGCAGTCCTCCATAGACACTGCAGTCCTCCAGACACACTGCAGTCCTCCACAGACACTGCAGTCCTCCCACACTGCATCCACAATGCAGTCCTCCACAGGCTGAGATGACACTGCATCCAATGCCTCCAAGACTGATCTCAGAACTCCTCTCATGACATGCAGTCCTCCATAGACACTGCAGTCCTCCAGACACTGCAGTCCTCCACAGACACTGAGCGCAAGCCTGCAGTCCTCCAGAGACACTGCAGTCCTCCATAGACACTGCAGTTCCCAGGACACTGCAGTCCACAGCTGCGTCAGACATCCTTCGACCCAGTTTCCATCCTACTCCAAGACACTGCAAATCCTCCATAGACACTGCAGTCCTCCAGACACTGAGTCCTTCAACATTACACTTCAGTCCCTCCGCATAACTGCAGTCGCCTCCGTAAGACACTGCAGTCCCTCCACACTCAGCCACTCCATGCAGTCTTCCGCATACACTGCAGTCCTCCGCAGGGCCATGCATCCCACACACTGCAGGTCCTCCACATACGCACCCACTGACAGCTCAACCTCACTCCATCAGACACTGCAGTCCTCCACACACACTGCAGTCCTCCACAACTTACCTCAGCAACTGCAGGCTCCGCAATCAGCCCATAACATGCAGTCTCAACACTGCATCCAGGCATCTCCACCTGCAGTCTCACAGACACTGCAGTCCTCCACAGACACTGCAGTCCTCCGCAGACACTGCAGTCCTCCACAGACACTGCAGTCCTCCACAGACACTGCAGTCCTCCACAGACACTACAGGTCCTCCACAGACACTGCAGTCCTCCAGACACTGCAGTCCTCCACAGACACTGCAGTCCCCACAGACACTGCAGTCCTCCACAGACACTGCAGTCCTCCAGAGACACTGCAGTCCTCCACAGGACACTGCAGTCCTCCAGCACTGCATCTGACCTGCTCCTTCAGGATGCAGCCTCCACAGACACTGCAGTCCTCCGCAGACACTGCAGTTCTCCGCAGACACTGCAGTCCTCCAGGCATCAGTCTTCACCCTCGCATTCTAGGCTGCAGTCCTCCGCAGGTGCTGCTCCTCGCAGGTCATCCTCCGCAGGTGCTGCAGTCCTCCGCAGGCGCTGCAGTCCTCTGCAGCTCCACAGGTGCTGCAGTCCTACACAGACACTGCAGTCCTACACAGACAATGCAGTTCTCCACAGACTCTGCAGCCATGTATATACCCATATACAGAGACATATATATATATATGCATAATTAAAAATATAAAATTCTCTAAAAAGAAAAACCCAATTACTGAACCTTAAACTTAAGAATAGGTGACTTTTCTTCCTCTCTATTATGCAATAAAAAATTAGTAGCAGCATCATCATCACCTTGAATCCTTCCTCCATTATTGCTATCAGGGTTTGTTTGTTTGTTTGTTTTTGTTTGTTTGTTTGTTTGTTTTTGAGGCAGGATCTCCCTATAGCCTCAGCTGGGAGGCACTTGCTATGTAGACCAGCTGGCCTCAGTCTCATAGAGGTTGCCCTGCCTCTGCCTCCCAAGCACTGGTATTTAAGTATGTGCCACCATGCCCATCTCTATCACGTTTTTTTTTCAATAAAACATTAACCTAATAATGTAATATACCAGTGTATAAGTAGCTCAATTCATTGCTCCTAACTTCTAATGAGAAAAAAGGCAAAACTTATTTATAATTAAATTTTTTCTTTTTTTTTTTTTTATATTAATGAGGTGTTATAGATGCATGGAGTAAAAAGAACCACGCCCCTGTACTGTCAACAGTTTAGATTGTGCTGGACAATTACCTGTGGAGCGGCTTGACTGCTGAGAGGAGCCCACTGTATCCTGTCTCTTTCCCCCAGCCCTTACACTTTTTTTTTTTGTCTTCACAATTTTTAAGTATTTTTTTTTTTTTTTATATATAATTTGAAAAGTTTACTGATTGTATTTCCTAAATGGCAGTGGCATTGGCGCTGACATGCTCTGCACTAACTAGGAAGACCGGGCTGGCAATGGGCAGCAGGACCGATGAGAAAGGCGCGAGGGCGATCGGCGGCGGCCGACGGGGGAGGCGTTCAGAGCAGGAGCGGGCGGAAGGTGCGGCGCGGCGGGGGAGGGCGGAAAACGCGGTGGAGGCCGGCAGACGGTGGCGGACGGGCGGGATTCTTGACGGCATTGCGGACGGGGGGCAACGGCCGGCCATCGTCGGACTACCCGCCCCCCCACGAGGAGGGGCGGCGCACTTCCCTTCCCCCCATATCGAGGGCCGGGAACAGTACTGGACCGGGAGTCGCCGGGCGCTCGGACTGCGCCAGCCGATCCGGGTCTCTGGATCAAGCCCCACAAATAGTTTCACCGGCCGGTTGTTCCCTACATTCAGTTCAAGCCCAGCATCATTTTTCTACTACCTTTTATGTTTATTTTCTTAATTCTAGTCCCAGAGCATTATGAAATCCCTTTTGTTCTACTAGAATATGTTATCCATTTAATAACATAATCAGATTAAAACGTGGCTAAACTTTGGTGGTCGCTCTCTCCCTTTGGAACCCCCCTTTAGTGTGCGTAGAGTTGCGTGTTTATCTTCTGTAGTTCACCAGCTGGTTTGTTTTCGTACTAGAGTGAGTCCGTAGTTGAGCTATTGGTCGTTACTTTAAGTCCAAAAAAAAACATTTAGATCAACCAAAGCGTGCCTTCCTTGTGGTTTTAAAGCCTGGAGGGTGGCTATCTGGTCAACCCTGTTTACTTCTCTTGCTGAGAACCTGAGTTGAGTTCCCAGGCCTGCTGCTGCACAAGGGAGCGTGCCCAGAGTTTCCGACACCTACCTGGTTTAGAGCCACATGCATCTGGTCTACCAAGAACACATAAAGCTCACTGATGAATGTCTGCAGTTCCTCCTGGCTTTCAAATGCTGTGGTCTTCAAGTACTTTTCTCTCACAATCTTTACTACAACATGCTGCAAGACATACACATTACCTTTGGATGACCCCATTCCACAGCACCCTGACAAGGTCTCTCTAGGATCATTCAGACTTCAAATGGCCACCAGTTTCTCCTCTGTTGACTATGAGGCTACCAGTTCTCTAATAGTTCTTCAGTCAACATGCTCTATATGACTTTATTCATTTATTTAATTTTTTTTTTTTGTCGTTTTTGAGGACAGGTCTCCCTGTAGCCCCCAGCTGTTCCTGGAAACGTCTCACTAGTATACAACCAGGTGGCCCTGAACCTCACCAGAGTCCGCGTGCCTCTGCTTCCCAAGGCTAGGATTAAATGCATGTGGCACCATGCCCAGATTTGTTTTTATTTCAGCTATAACATCATTGCCATGCAAGTAGCTAAGTGACACCCATTCGTGCACAAAGAGGACAGAATAATGAAGGCTTTGGGTCTCCTGGAGCTGGAGTAAATTGAGCTGCTTAGCTCACCTTATGGGTGTGGGGAGTTTGAAGCCCAGGTCCGCTAGGCAAGAAACAACCCAGTGTGCTTAACAGTTGAGGCCATCTCTCCAGTTGTGTGTTATTTATTTTTTAAATATTTTGTTTGTACAGGTTTGGTGGCTTTACGCACTTTAATCCAGCACTAGGCGAGGCAGAGGCCTAGAGTTCAAGGCCAGCCTGGTTTAACAGTGAGTTCCAGTCGCCAAGTCTACAGAGAGGAAAAAAAAAAAAAAAATTTTTTATTTTATATATATATGAGTGTATTGCTTGCATATATAAATGCATCACATGCATCCAAGGCCCAAAGATGCCGGCAGGTGGTGTTGAGCCCCTGCAGTTGGAGTTATGGACAGTTGTTAGCTGCCATGTGGGTGCTGGGAATCAAAACCAGGTCCTCTGGCAGAACAGCAAGTGTTCTTAACCACTGAGCCATCTCTCCAGCCCCTCCTAATTTAATTTTGAGGCAGGTTCTCACTATATAGCCTAAGGTGGTCTTTTTTTTTTTTTTTTTTTTTTGTTTAGTGGAGATCAGAAGAGGGTGTCGGTCCCAGAAGAGAGGGTGCTGCCGAGAATATGGAGTTTGAATGTTCTCTTGCCCACCATGTGGATGCTGCGGCTCGAACCCGGGTCCNAGGGTGCAGGAACCAGGATATCAGATTCTTTTTTTTTTTTTTTTTTTTTTTTTTGAATCCAATGCTTTTATTTGAGAATTGGCAAACAGAATTAACACAACATTGAGCAACTCTAGATTAGCTTTGCTTACACTGACAAAGCAACTGACTTACCAGGCACTGATTTAAGTCAGACCTCTGACAACTGTCACCACTCTGAGGTGGGTCAGCCTCAGCACACAGAGCCCTGTATCCCTACCGCTTTTCCAAGCTCTGCTCTTTGGAAGACACATATCTCTGGCCACCTGATTGAGTTGCATGGTCTTAGCCCAGATGCAAGCCTCAAGCTTGCCTTTGTGAGAGATGGAACCCCCTAAACCAACAGTCAGAAGACATGGGCACTATGCAGGCCTCTGACTCAGAACAGAGCCAGGGACAGTGAAACCTGTCTCTTATTTTTAAATCACGTTAAAGACTTCCACACAGCCCTCTCCTGTACACCTGATCTTTTCTGTTCAGAGCTGCTACTCTTTTATTAACGACATCATGACCTCCACCAAGTACCAACTATCTCCCCAGATGGAATAATTCACCAAAATATAACCTGGGACATGCATCTAGTAATCCTAAGGACAATCAGCAGAAGAGTCACCCTCAACCACTATCCTAAAGGCTCAGGACCCCTGTGTGGGGAAGGGCAGGGACAAGGAGAAAGACATGCACGTTTTAACCTGACAAACACTGTGGGGTCCCCAGGACTGGGCAGGAGCATGGCCCCGACTTTCCCAGACAAGCTGCTCATACAGCTTGGGAACATAGTCATCCCACTCATCTGGTAACATGTGCCTGCCACTGGTGCTCCGAGGTGGTACTGGATCTTGGGAGCGGAAGGTGGCCACCTTGAACTTGCCACGGTGATCTCCAGACCGGTTGCTGAGAATGGGCTCATCGCACTTCAGTGGCTTGTCCTGCTCATACACCAGCCAGACGTAGCGATGGAGGCCAGTGCCACTGGGAGGCCCAGAGCCCACATAGTCCGAGAGGACGGTTCCACTGCTGATGTCGTTGCCCTTCATGTTGACCACCAGAAAATGGTGCCACTCCCTGTATTTTGGGTCTTTCCTGCTAGGAGCATCCGGGTCTGTGAGGACCAAAGTGTACAGTTTCCCAGAGTCAAGGCCATCCCATGAGATGTTGCTGGGTCTGTCCTTAACCTGGGTGGGAGTCAGCACTTTTCCCAGCTCGTCCACCTCCACCCCGGCGTAGGAAACCCGCAGCGGGTGCTGGGGCGCCTCGTCCACCTCCTGGAGGCACAGCGGCCCGGACCATTTGCTGAGGTCCGCAGGCATGGCGGCTGCAGGCGGTTCAGTAGCAGCGAACGACACAACTCACCAGATATCAGATTCTTTAGGAGCTGGTGTTACATGCACTTGAGGGGGCCCAGCATGGTTACTGGGAACTGAACAGTCGCGGATCCTTTCGCGGAAAGTGGTATGGTGCTCTTAAACACGAGTCATCTTTCCAAGAGCCCCTCTATATGGGTGGTTTGTAATATACGGCAGTCATTCCACAGGCGCAGCCTTTATTGTTGTAAAGATTTTCCAGAATCAATATATTCCTCGTAGTATCTTCTGGCAACAATTTGTATCTAATGAATGACTTTATTATCATTTATCAGCTTCATTCGTAAGTCCTGTGAAGAGGAGATAGAGGAGAGGTATAATGTGACTTCTGCCTTTCTTTGGACGAATTACTTTACTTATCTATTGGGGTGAAAAGAATAAAGCTTAATTAGACTGTCCAGTTGCATCCCTAGTTTAATTTTTAAAGTAATTCCAGCTTTTCTGTTCACATTTGGTTGGTATGTCAGTCCAGGTTCTGTTGCTACCACACAATTCCTGAAAATTAGAAATGTCGATAAGAAAAGTGGGTTTTTATCTGAGTTCTAGAGACATGAGAGTATGATGCCTCCATCTGCTTGCTCTGGTCAGGGTGTCCTGGGGCGGGCAGTACAATGCAGCAGTAAGTGCGTACCCCAAGGAGAAGTCAGATGATCAGGCCAGAGGGAAATAAACCTCCTTTCTTTATTTTTTCTTTTAATGTGAATGAGTGGTTATGCTTATATGTCGGTCAGTGTAAAGTGACCATATCACTCAGTGTCCCATCAGTTCAATAGAGGGGTTCAGATCCCCTGAACTAGAGCTGATGGACAGTTGTTAGCCACCATGTGGGTGCCGGGAGAATCACACCAGGTCCTCTGCAGAGAGCCAGTTTCCTTAACCACTGAGCCACCTCTCCAGCCTCCCTAAACCTCTTTTATCTCCATCCAACTTGCTCTCATAGGAACTAACTCCCTCCATAAGATCATCATTAATCCTTCTGAGGGCAATGCCCTATTACTAATTCCCTGCCAGGACACTGGCCTCTTACAAATCTTCTTCCATAGTGTAATGTGTGTGTGTTTTGGGTGTGTGTGGTGTGTGTGAAGTTTGGTGTTGTTGTATGGTGAGTGTGTCTAGACATGTATGATGTGCAGGTGTCTGTGTGTTAATATGTTAGTGTAGTCTATATTACTGTGTACAAAGTGTAAGTGGCTTGTGATGAGAGAGATTGTAATGAGCGAGTGTGTATAGATGTTGAGAGTGTGGGCATCTTGTGTATATGTATAAGTATGTATAGTATGTGTGTGAATGTAGTATAGTGTATGTGGTGTATATTTATGTGAATGTGTGTGCATGTGGTGTGAAGAGTGTGTGGCACATCCGGGCTGTATAGTGCCAAGGTGTGTTCGTGTGGATGTGGGGGACTGTGTGTGTGGTGTAGTGTTTTTGTAGCCCCGTGTGCAGGTGTAGGGCAACAGCCGTCCATCCCTCAGAATGTCACCCCCTCTTGTTGAAATTTCCCCAGTTCAACGTGTAGTGGCTGGCTAGCCAATGAGCCCCGAGGTTCCCCACCTCTCCCCCCCAGTCCCAGGACTCCAAGCAGAGCCCCAGGCCCCATTTTATGTGGGTTCAGGGGTGGAACTCAGGTCCTCACTGCACAGCAAGCACCTTACCAATGGAGCCGTCACCCCAGCGCCTTCTCCAACTTCTTAATATGGCTGTACTGGGACCAAGACTGTGCCCTGTGGAGCCTGAAGAGGCAAACCATATCCAAGCTGTGGCAGTCTGTAATTTTTCTTAAGCCGACCGAAGGTGCACAGCTGTGTATGGATTATTTATTATTATATGCTACCGGCGAGAGTAAGCCTGCGTTTTCATATAAGTATTCCCTGCCACCAAACACCAGGGTCTGAGCTTGGCATGGCCATCCTTAGACCAGTGAATTGTGCCAAAGTCCAACTGGGTTAGACTACAAACAGAATTGAAAGTGGCGTAAAAACATTTTTGGTAACTATTGGGTAAGGTTGTTATTTAAGATTTAATTTTTTAATTATGTGCGGGTGTGTATGAATGTATGCCATGTATGTGCCCAACAGAGGCCAGAAGAGGGCCTTGCGTTCCCTGAAAGAGGAGCTACAAATGGCTCTGAGCCACCACTGGTGCTGGGAACTGAACCCCGGGTTGTCAGCAAGAGCAGCAAGTGCCTTTAAGCGAGCCATCTCTCTAGCCCAAGAACCGTTTAAATCCAGATTGTGTGTGATGTGTGTGTGTGTGGTGTGTTTCATCACAGACAAGCACAGATGTCCCCGGTATAATGTGTGGTGATGGACACGGGCACAAGGACCCCAGTCCCCTTCACAACATGAGGATCCCGGGCCCCTTCACAGCACGAAGAATTTCTGTTCTCCATTTGAATCTCTAAGTTCAAAACAGAATTGAGGACTGCGATGTAGCTATACTGACAATTCAAGGTATTAAGAAAATACTTTTTCTTTGATTGTCTGGGTGTTGAGAGAGAATACAGAGCCCTCATGTATAATTAGCATAAATTATTACCTGGAGAGTTGATGTGATTTTTTCCACTTCACTTTGCTCATGTAAGCATGGCCTAAACCACTGGGTGAATAGCACTCTTTGCAATAAACTGCAATTTAAAAAACGCTTCTTGAAAGGGCCACTTATCTAATGGCCAAGCATACAATACAGAGTGAAGCAGCATTATAAGTTGGTATGGCTGGGAACACGATCAGACAGAAAGCGTGCAGCTTGGGCCCGGGCTCAGTGTCCTTCCTTCACCTCAGAGGATTGCAGCTTGGGCCCGGGCTCAGTGTCCTTCCTTCTCCTCAGAGGATTGCCGCCTGCTTCGTGCTGAGTCTCCCTGGGAACCCAGAGGCCTGTGAAGCCCTTACCAGAAAAGCTTTCAAGCACATTAAAATACAAGTAGAAAAAAAAAGGATCAAAGAAAACGCAACTAATGGTAAAATGCAGTGTGCTGGACAGCGTTAGAGTCCTCAACTTGACAAACCTGAGTTGAGGGAGGCTCAGTTGGGGATTTCCCTCCATTGGACTGGCCTGGGCCATGTCTGTGGAGTATTGTCTGATCGTTGAGTGATATGGGAGGCCCAGCCCACTATGGGTGTTTGTGTGCAACCCCTGGGTAGGTGGCTCTGTATTGTACAAGAAAGCAGGGCTGAGTATGGACGCAGGGGAGGGCAAGCCAGTTAAGCATGTTTTTTCCTCCTGGCCTGTGCTTCACAGCTCCTGCCTCCAGGTTCCCTGCCATGGACTTCCTACCTTCGGCTCCCTGGGTGATGAAGTATGACCCAGGAGATGTAAGATGATTAAAGCCTCCTCATCCCAAGTTGGTATTGGTCAGTGTCTGATTTCCCATAGTGGGCTCCCTCAGTGATGAGCTGTGACCCAGGAGATTGAGCCAAATAAAACCTTTCATCTCCAAGTTAGTCTCAGTCAGAGTGTGTTTCACAGCAATTGAAAGGAAACTAGAACAAGCAAGTAATCAAATATTGTTAAAATTTGTGACCCAGCAGTACGTGCACTGCATTGTTGACATCGTAAACTTCAAGGCTCAGTGGCAAGTATCACTGGGATATTTAATCTGGATCATCAGCTGACTGGATTTAGAATCACCACAGAAAAAAGCCCTGGCAAGTCGAAGGGCTTTTGTAGACCTATTCATTAAGTTGGGAAGACCCACTCTGAATGCGGGCAGCACTGTGCTGTGGGTTGGGTCCTAAGCTGCATGTGAGGAGGAAGCAAGCTCAGCACCATCATGCAACTGCTCTCTGCTTCCTGAGGAGGGGCATGAGGTGAGCAACTGCCGACCCCCCTACCATCACCTCCCTCACCCCCTGCCACCATCATCTCCCCAGGATTATCCATTCGGACTCTAAGCCAAAGCAAATCCTTAGTTGCTTTGGTCAGGTATTGGGTCACATCAACGAAACAATACACGGTAATCTCAAAGTCGTGAAAAGTGTACACAAACCCTCAAAGTGTTGACATGAGTGACTTCTCATTGTGGTTACAAAACACCTGATGAAAAGCTTGTCACGGGTTCATAGTTTGGTGGTGCAGCCCAACATGGCGGTTCAGGTGAGAGAGCCCGTGGGAGGAGCAGGAAGCCTGGCTATGAAGCCTCAAGGCCCACCCTCGATGTCTGTGCTCCAGTGAGGCTCAACCTGCAGAGTTCACACAACTTCTGAAACAGGTGCCTTCAGCTGGGGACCACGTGTTCTAACACGCAAGCCTAGGGGAACATGTCATACTCAACCATAACGTCTACAGGGACTGTAATGTCCTTTCTCTTGGAGACACGGCCATGGCCATTGCTGCATATAAAGCATAAAGTCCTCGGTAAGTCTAATCCAGACAGGGTGTGGCCTTGAGCTAGCTAACCATTTGATCAGTTCTGAAGGACAAGACTCAGGCCTCGTTTGGTCTGAGGTGGGCGTGGAGGAGCCACCATTGAAAGGTCTGAAGCCCAAGCAGTCCTCTGCGGATCCCAGGGCCAGGAAGTGAAATGAGCTATGTTGCTATGGCACCCATTTATTCAACAAAGATCGTCTACTGGGAATCTATCTGATGCCCACCCCTCGGTCCTGGCTCTCCAGATTTCTTTTGCCTTTTGTTTTTTTTTTCGCTGAAGTCAACCACTCTGACTGTCTCCAGATTTCAAAAGCAGTCATAAAACCCTATGGATGAACAGGAAACAAAATGGTCTTAATTCAAGAAAAAGCCATTCTTGAATAGATTAGCTTTCAATGTGTTCTGTGTCTAGCTGTGCCACTGATTCTCAGTAATCCTGGCTTGTGTGTGTGTGTGTGTGGGTCTTTTTTTTTTTTTTTTTTTTTTTTTTTTG
Source organism: Rhizomys pruinosus (assembly GCA_009823505.1). Classification (NCBI taxonomy): domain Eukaryota; kingdom Metazoa; phylum Chordata; class Mammalia; order Rodentia; family Spalacidae; genus Rhizomys; species Rhizomys pruinosus. Next base: position 738,978 of record VZQC01005442.1, on the reverse strand, counting down.
TGTATATATGTGTATATGTACATATCTGTGTATGTGATGTGTGTCTCTTGGGTCTGTCCTGTATATATATGTGTTATGTGTATATGTGTGTGGACATGTGTGGGTCTATTGGTCTGTGTGTCCATGGGTGTACCTGCTCACATGCATTTGTGACATCATATTTCATACACTTAACCTTATAGCATTTGAAATTAACAAAATACCAAGAAGAAAGTGCAGGCAGATTCCATTGTTATCAACATCTTACGTGAAGATGGTATTTTTTTCAGAACTAAGGAACCAATACTGACACGTATAGTTCAGGTCTGTCCTCTCTCAACTTTCCTCAGCTTTCTCTGAGTGCCTGCTCTTCTCTGTTCCAGGGATGCTGAGTGGCATTTAGTCGCCCTGCCTCGGACTGATAGCTCTTGGACTCTCTCTTGACTGCTTGGAGGAGTACCCAGGTAAGTGGTGTGGAATCCCCTTGGTTGCGGTTAGTCCTGAGGTTCGTCTCAGATTAGAAGGGAATCTTGGGTCTGGGGGAAGGAGCCGTGACGTGTGCACGCTGCCAGCCCGAGTTACTGCGGACAAGCCCAGCACCTCCAGCACGAGAGAGTCAGATCACGCCGTCATGAAATCGCCCCTTTCCCCTGACAACTTGCCTTTTGTATTTCTGTGACTGAAGAATTTGGTGTAAGACCAAGTCAACTTGGACGTGGGAATCCTGGGAAGTGGTCACCCTGACCACCATTCTACATTCCAGGAAAAGTTGGGCACCTGCGAGAGAGGAAAAGGCCCTGTTTTTCTTGAGTTCATCCTAATACCAACCCAGAGCACCCATGCTCTATTGCCCGCACAATGTTCTGCACCTCTTAAAAAGTCCTGCAAGCTGCCATGGTTGTCCGTTTCCTGAAGACAGATGCCAGCCGTGTACCCTAAATAAAACCCCAGTTAGCCTTAGCAGAGTCCGGAGACGTCTGTACTGGGGTCTCCTTCAATAAGAACCTAACATCTGGTAATGTCTCATTTGTGTGTGATAGCTGGTCCTTTACAGAAGGACAAGTACAAGCAATTTGGAGAGACTGCTTTGTCCCCTCTCTTGTCCCAATATCAAAGGTGCAAATTAATTTCTGGCTGTCCTCCTTTTAAAGATTTTTTTGAAAGAAGCAAGGTGTTTCCACAGTGAAAAAATTCTGAACTCTGGGCAGCTAAGCGTCTTTACTCTGTCACCTAACCAAACCAATGCCCACCATGGACTGACCACAGCCTGAGATGTGCAGTCCACAGCAATTACATGTCTTAAATCATGGCATATACACACGTTGATTCAGGAGCAGAGAGAAGTGTCGAATGAAGCAGAAGGCTGTGTAGGCCTTTCTAGGCCTCAGTCTCCTAAACTGTAAAGTGAGGAACAACCACACCCACCATTAAAAGTCATGCAAAGCAAATAACCCATGAGACTGGAGGCGTGGTTCCCTTATTAGAGTGCTTGCCTCCTATGCACAAAGCCCTGGGTGTGATCTCCAGCATCACTAAAGTGGTTGTGGTGGCACTGCCTTTAAGTCCAGCACTCAGGAAGTAGAGAAAGGACAATCAGAGTTTAAAGTCATCTTGGCTTCAATGTGTGAAGCCAGCCTGGGGCTACATGAGACCTGTCCAAACAAGTAGTGCACAGTAAGTCTCTAGTACATGGTAGCTACTGAAGGTTCACAGTAGGTTCTTGATCCGTGATAGCTATCAATGGCACACAATATGCCTTCAGTACATGGTAGCTATCAATAGCACACAGTAGGTCTTCAGTACACAGTAGCTGCTGCTGGTGTACAGTAGGTCTTTGGTACAGGGTAGCTATCAATAGCACAGAGTGGGCCTTTGATACTTGGTAGCTATTGATGGTGTTCAATAGGTCTCCAGCATATGGTAACTAGGTATGGTGTGCAATAGGTCTTCAGTACATGGTAGCTATCAATCCGGTCCTCTGTAAGAGCGGAAGGCACTCTTAACCGCTAGGCCATCTCTCCAGCCCTAAGGTGGTCTTGAACTCATCATTCTCCTGCCTCCATCTCCCAGGTTGGGTTTTGGGAACTTTTCTTGACTTCTCTTTCTTGGAAACAAGACAAAGGCTACGTGAAGAGGCTCATGAAGGTAAGGGGCAGCAGACAGCTGGGTGTGGTGGGCATGGCTTTAACCCAGCATGAGGGATGCAAACCAGTTACAGTTTTAGCCAGCCAAAGCCATTCAGACAGACACTATCTCAAAAAGGAAAAAGAAATCGACAAAAACCCTGCAGTTTTCTTTTTTTTTATGATTTTTAATTTTTATTTTTTCTTCCAAGATGATCAGTTGAACATGCTTATAACGGTCATGTAATGTTCTACTACGATCTTGGATAAAGCACAATCGCCTTAAGGCATTCTTTAAGATTTTTATTACTCATTAATGTTCTTTTATAATATTTCTTTTTTTTGAAACAGTTCTGAAATAAACCCCATATTTCTCATGGGGTTTATTTCAGAATTCTAATCCTTATCTCTGTTAATTCGGTGAAAGGAAATTCATAGTCAACACAAATATGTGCATTTTAACTGACAAGTGTGTGTCCAAGAGAATACAATGGTAGCAATGGAAGTGGTGGAGTCCCAGGCCTCTTTATTCTTGTGTTATTTTGTTCTGGTTTTTTTGTTTGTTTGTTTGGTTGGTTGGTTTTTGTTTGCTTTTTGTCTTTTTTTGATACACTGTCCTCGTTTAACCCTGTTAGGTCTGAGCTTCCCAGAATTCCAAGGGACACACAGATGCCCACTTCCTCCAGAGGTTGTCAATCTTCTGACCCTTCCTCTGTACCTGAGGTCCCTCCCCATGGCTATAAATGGGTGGGCCCCAGTCGCCATCTTGCCCCTGATCCTGCCCCTGCCCTCATCTGCTAACAGGCGGCCCGCTCTGGCAGTTCCAATGGAAGTAAATCATGTTCCTGGAGTGACTTAAGTCTCTTGTGCCTTTTTATCTGGGGGTTGGAGCCTTTATAACCTAATAAGCCCCAGCTGGCCTAGAACTCAGTGTGTAGATCAGTCTGGCCTTGAACCCAGAGATCCACCTGCCTCTGCCTCCCAAGTGCCAGGATCACCATGAAGATCCACGCTTGCCCCTCAACAAATCTAAAGATGAGGAGGCAGTTTTTTCTTTATGCATCCATTCAGTTTTCCATGGTCAACTCCAGCTTGAAAACAAGTGGAAAGTTTCAGAAACAGCCAAGTTTGAAGTTGACCACTATTCTGAATAGTGTGATGACATCTTGTTTGTTTATTTGTTTGTGTGTGTGTTTGTTTTGAGACAGGGTCTCCCTGTAGCTCCAGCTGGCCTGGAACTCATTATGTAGACCAGGCTAGCCTTGAACTCAGAGATCCACCTGCCTCTGCCTCCCAAGTGCTGGGATTATAGTGGTACCATGCCCCGCCACACCCAACCCATGTGATAACATTTTAGATTACTTGTCTCCCTGGATTTGAATCATCCTGTGTTCAGAAGTTCCACCCGGAGCTGGAGAGATGGCTCAACTGGTTGAGTGCTGACTGCTCTTACAGAGGACCTGGGTTCATTCCCAGCATCCACATGGTGGCTAAGAACCTTCTTTAGAAAAATAAAAAAAATAAAAAAAAAATTAAGAGAGAGAAGTTCCACCCATCAAACACTCCATAGACATTGTTATCAGAATGGTTGTCAAGGTATCATGGTACTCACGTTCAGCAATCCTTGTACTTAATAATGGCTTACAGTTCAGATATGACAAAGGGAAGCCACAAAGTGCTTCCGTATGCATAGGGAAAACAGATGGTTCATTACAGTTTTGAGCACCCACTGGAGACTTCAGAACACAGACACTACAGATGGGTCAGAGGAGACCAATATGAGACTAATGTGTATGTGCATATAGCACGTTGCTGCGGCCTGGCAGCTGCTTCCTTTTCTCCATAATCCAGGTTGTGTTGTTGTTGTTGTTGTTGTTGTTATTTTGTTGTTTTGTCTTTTTGAGACAGGGTCTCCCAGTAGCCCTGGCTGTCCTGGAACTCACTATATAGACAAGACAAGGTTGACTTTGGACTCACAGAGATCCACCTGCCTTTGCTGGGATTAAAGGCATACTCCGCCATGCCCAGCCCTCTAAGCCAGGTTTAATACTAAGCATTTTCATAATAGTATTTAATATTCATAAAGACTCCATGAGATATAATCTCTCATTGTCCCAGCAAACAACCCCAAACCACTAAAAAATCCAAGAAATAAATGTTAGATATTATTAATTAAAAGCCAGGCATTTGGTGGTGCAGGCCTTTTAATCCCAGAACTCAAGTAGTAGAACAAGGCAAATCCCTTGTGAGTTCAAGGCCAACCCCCCCCGGCTACTACATGAAGTTCCAGGCCAACTGGGACATAAAGGGAACCCTACCTCAAAAAAACCCCCCAATAATAAAAAAAGATTGTTATGGTGGACATGGTGGCGAATGCCTCCTTTAATCCCAGCACTCAAGTGGGTGGCATAGATCATGGCCTGTTATTCTCTGTGAGTTCAAGGCCGCCTGAGTCTCACAGATTGAGTTTCCAGGACCAGGCTGGGGCTACACCAAGGAGACCTGTCTCAAGAAACCAAAAAATAAATAAATAAATAAATAAATAAATAAATAAATAAATATTGTCTCCTCATAGCCCAGGCTGGTTTCGAACAGAATCAGGGAAACGTGCAAGTACGTACGCAGAGAAGGGGCTCACAACAGCCACAAAATAGCTAAAGAAATGGGTATTTTGGGGCTGGAGAGATGGCCTAGTGGTTAAGAGCACCGACTGCTCTTGCAGAGGAGCCGGGTTTGATCCCCAGCACTCACATGGCGGCTGAGAACCATCTTTAACTCCAGGAATCCGACGCCCTCCTCTGACCTCCGCAGCGTTGCACAACACAGGTGCACAGACCTGCATGCAGACAGTACATTCATACACATGAAAAATAATACATAAAAATTAAAAAAAAAGAAATGGGTATTTTACCGTGAGCTGTTCTTTGAAAGCAAAGTACTTTCCAGAGCAATTCAACTCATAGTTGAGCAGGCACTTCTGCTCCTCCAGGGTCTCGCTGTCCAGGTCGCCCCCCACTTTGGACACCTGTTTTCCAAACATTCGATGATACTCATCCAAAATGGCTCTGGAAATGCTCTTGATCTGCGTGTGGTAGTCACTTACTGCCTAGGAAAATTTAAACATCTGTAATTAACAGACCTCAAAGATGTCTAGACTGTGGATCAGAACCTAGAACTCCTGAAGCTGTGAGCTCTGACCCCACCAGCCAACTACACTGAATGTGATACACTATGTGCCACTGATCAGAAATGGAATCAGAAATGGCCTAGTGTGAACCTCCAAATAGGTCTTCACCCCTCTGGAAGGCACATCGCGACTGTTCTTGTGCTTTTCTTTTTTATTTTTTTAAATTTTTTTTTTTACTTAATTTTTATTTATTTATGTATGTGGTAGCATGTACTGTCTGCATGCAGGTTGTGCACCCATGCCGTGCAAATGCCGCGGAGTTCAGAAGCGGGCCTCGGATTTCCCCTGGAACTAGGAAGTTCTCCTGGAATTTGGAGTTCAGACGGTTCTCAGCCTCCCATGTGGGTGCTGGGATCGAACACAGGTCCTCACACTTGCAAAACAACCACTTCACCAACTGAGCCATCTCTCCAGCCCCCTGTCTGTGCTTTCAAATGCCTTGTTGGCCCCTGGCTTCTGTGCTTGCCTTCTGAGCTCCTCCTGTCCGACGGGTAAGAGGTGGCCTTGGAGGTATCATTTCCTTGACCCTATATGAGGAAAAACAAAGAATAAAGCCACACTTATCACCTGTAGACTCGCTATCTCTCAGTCTCCCAGAGTCGGCCACCCTTTTGTACTCAGCACGGCTCCATTCTCTCATAGAGGACTCTACGTGGGAATCCCAGCACAGTATTATGAATGTACTGATTTGAGCACTGGCTTTACCCACAAATGTTGTTTTTTGGTCTTTTTGAGACAGAGTCTCTCTGTAGCTCCAGATGGCCTGGAATTTCAGTATGATAGGACAGGCTAGGCGGCCATGGAACTTCACAGAGACCGACTACCTCTTGCCTCCTGAGTGGTGGGATTAACACACGGCCCAGTCTGAACCTTATTAATTTATTTTATTTATTATTTATTTTTATTTATTAATTAATTTATTATTTTGGTCTTTTTTTTGAGACAAGGTCTCCCTGTAGCTCCAGCTGTCCTGGAATTCACTATGTAGACCAGGCTGGCCTTGAACCTTATTTTATTTTCATCTGGGTACAAATGCTTGAAGAATCTTATTTTAATATGCAATATATTTATATAATTCAAAAATTTAAAGATATGGAAATAATGTGCAGCAAAATATCACCATTGAAGCCTCAGTGGTTCTGAGTGCTGGCTGCTCTTGCAGAGAAACTGTGTTTGAATCCTAGCATCTACATGGCATCTAAGAACTATTTTTAACTCCTGTTCCAGTGGATCCAACTCTCTCATCTGGCCTCTGTAGGCACTTACATGTAGGCAATATACTTATACACATAAGATAAAACTAAATAATTTTGCTGGGCCCGATGTGCATTCCTGTAATCCCAGCACTAGGGAGGCAGAGGCAGGCAGATCTCTGTGAGTTCAAGGCCATCCTGGTCTACATAGTGGAGTTCCAGGCCAGCTGGGGCTGTAGGGAGAACCTGTCTCAAAAAGACCAAAAAGAAAAAAGGATTAACAACATTATAAACATGTAATGTATGTGCATGCGTATGTAGTATAGAGGCCTTAAGGTAGCTCCACAAGAACACTAAGGACTGAAAACTGATTGCTGTCAGGAAAGTAGACATCTGAGTGTTTCTATGCTTTCATGTGACTTTAAAAAAATGTAATGACCTTTAATAATAAGGAGATAATAACAGAAGAAACCCATCTGTAAAAAAGATAACCGCCGAGCACCATGGCACCCCCCTTTAATCTGAGCAAAGGCAGGAGAATGTCTGTGAGTTCAAGGCCAGCCTGGTTTACATAGCGAGCTCCAGGCCAGCTGGGACTAAAGGGAGACCTTGTCTCAAGAAGCCCCCCCCAAATAATAATAACCAAAAATTACTGCTTTGGTCAGGAGAAATTATGTTTGTGGGAACAAACTGAGCATAAGTTATTTACTCCTAGACTGCATAGAAGCGGCACGCACCTTCTGGCCAAGTCCTCGGGCATTCGCTTTGGAACCAAGGCTTTGTCCAGCTGGATCTCCAGCACAATGTACGTCCCTGCTTCTACATATTGCTGCAAAGATTTAAAAAGTTGATTATTTGTGAGTCTCTCATTTAAAATAGAATTCAGGGCTAGAGAGAGAGCGCAGCAGTTAAGAGCACTTGGCTGCTCTTCCAGGTTCAAACCCAGGTTCAGTTCCTAACTCCAGTTCCAGGGGATTTGACACCCTCTTCTGACCTCCATGGACACTGCATGACATGGGCGCACTTACATACACATACAGGTAATACTCTCATACACATAAAAATAATAAAAATATAATCATAAAATGTTTACTAACATCAGATTACTACTCACAGTACATTGACATTATATACACACACACACAATTGTTCACATACTGTGACTTCAGCTGTTAAAATATTTTTACGTAGAATAATTAAAAAAATTTTTTTTTTAATTTTATTATTTTTGTAATGTTATGAATGTACTCTCTGCATGTTAAGTTTGCGCACTGTGTTCTTGCAAGACTGCAGAGAGTCAGAAGAGAGGTCGGTTTCCCTGGAACTGGAGATTAAAGACGGTTCTTAGCTATCCTCCATGTGGGTGCTGAGGGATCGAACCCAGGATCCTCTGCAAAGAGCAGTGGTGCTCTTAATCCCTGAAGCCTTTCTCCAGCCCCCATAGAATAATAATTTGACAAATATATCTCACTGATGGTTAGCCCATGGCAGGAAGCATTTTCATTTTTATTCCTGCAAATTTCTTCCTCACTGTAGCCTTGTTAAATTTACTGGCAGCACTTTCCCTGGAACTATTTTAAGTGCCACTCTGTCCCCCAGCAGCCCTCCTGTACAGAAAAGCTCCCTTCAAAACCTTAAATTCCCACTCTAGTCTTCCATTATCTACCAACTTTGACTGCTGAATGCTTCTACTCAGATTTTTTTTTTTTTATTTCTTTCTTAGTTCTTATGCATAAGTAACCTGCAGGTAGGTGCACTCTTGTGGTGCAATGCCTGCAGAGGTCAGAAGAGGGCATTAGATTCCCTAGAATTGGAGTTATAGACAGCCACTATGTGGGTGCTGGGAATTGAAGCTGGGTCCTCTGCAAGAGCAGCCAGAGCTCTTAATTAATTAGCCATCTCTCCAACCCTTCTACCTAGATTTTCTTTTTTTTTTTTTTGAATCCAACGCTTTTATTTGAGAATTGGCAAACAGAATTAACACAACATTGAGCAACTCTAGATTAGCTTTGCTTACACTGACAAAGCAACTGACTTACCAGGCACTGATTTACAGACTCCTGACAACTGTCACCCAGCTCTGAGGTGGGTCAGGCCTCAGCACAACAGAGCCCTGTATCCCTACCGCTTTTCCAAGCTCTGCTCTTTGGAAGACACATATCTCTGGCCACCTGATTGAGTTGCATGGTCTTAGCCCAGATGCAAGCCTCAAGCTTGCCTTTGTGAGAGATGGAACCCCCTAAACCACACGTCAGAAGACATGGGCACTATGCAGGCCTCTAGACTCAGAACAGAGCCAGGGACAGTGAAACCTGTCTCTTATTTTTAAATCACGTTAAAGACTTCCACACAGCCCTCTCCTGTACACCTGATCTTTTCTGTTCAGAGCTGCTACTCTTTTATTAACGACATCATGCCTCCACCAAGTACCAACTATCTCCCCAGACGGAGATTAATTCACTCAAAATATAACCTGGGACATGCATCTAGAATCCTAAGGACAATCAGCAGAAGAGTCACCCTCAACCACTATCCTAAAGGCTCAGGACCCCTGTGTGGGGAAGGGCAGGGACAAGGAGAAATGACATGCACTGTTTAACCTGACAACACTGTGGGGGTCCCCAGGACTGGGCAGGGCAGTGGCCCCTACTTCCCAGACAGCTGCTCATACAGCTTGGGAACATAGTCATCCCACTCAGCCTGGTAACATGTGCCGGCCACTGGTGCTCCGAGGTGGTACTTCTTGCGGAAGGTGGCCACCTTGAACTTGCCACGGTGATCTCCAGACCGGTTGCTGAGAATGGGCTCATCGCACTTCAGTGGCTTGTCCTGCTCATACACCAGCCAGACGTAGCGATGGAGGCCAGTGCCACTGGGAGGCCCAGAGCCCACATAGTTCAAGAGGACGGTTCCACTGCTGATGTCGTTGCCCTTCATGTTGACCACCAGAAAATGGTGCCACTCCCTGTATTTTGGGTCTTTCCTGCTAGGAGCATCCGGGTCTGTGAGGACCAAAGTGTACAGTTTCCCAGAGTCAAGGCCATCCCATGAGATGTTGCTGGGTCTGTCCTTAACCTGGGTGGGCGTCAGCACTTTTCCCAGCTCGTCCACCTCCACACCGGGGTAGGAAACCCGCAGCGGGTGCTGGGGCGCCTCGTCCACCTCCTGGAGGCACAGCGGCCCGGACCATTTGCTGAGGTCCGCAGGCATGGCGGCTGCAGGCGGTTCAGTAGCAGCGAACGACACAACTCACCAGATATCAGATTCTTTAGGAGCTGGTGTTACATGCACTTGAGGGGGCCCAGCATGGTTACTGGGAACTGAACTCAGGTCCTCGGGAAGAGTGGTATGTGCTCTTAACCACTGAGTCATCTTTCCAGCCCCTCATAATGTGTGGTTTGTATATACGGCAGTCCATTCCACACGAAGCCTTTATTGTTGTAAAGATTTTCCAGAATCAATATATTCATCGTATATCTTCTCAACAATTTGTATCTAATGAATGACTTTTTTCTTTACAGATTCATATATGTAGTCCTGAGGGGAGATAGAGGAGGAAAATGTGACTTCTGCTTTCTTTGGACTGAATTACTTTACTTATCTATTGGGGTGAAAAGAATAAAGCTTAATTAGACTGTCCAGTTGCATCCCTAGTTTAATTTTTAAAGTAATTCCAGCTTTTCTGTTCACATTTGGTTGGTATGTCAGTCCAGGTTCTGTTGCTACCACACAATTCCTGAAAATTAGAAATGTATAAAGAAAAGGGGTTTATTTATCTGAGTTCTAGAGACATGAGAGTATGATGCCTCCATCTGCTTGCTCTGGTCAGGGTGTCCTGGGGCGGGCAGTACAATGCAGCAGTAAGTGCGTACCCCAAGGAGAAGTCAGATGATCAGGCCAGAGGGAAATAAACCTCCTTTCTTTATTTTTCTTTTATGTGAATGAGTGTTATGCTTATATGTATGTAAGTGTAAGTGCACCATATCACTCAGTGTCCATCAGGTCAGAAGAGGGCATCAGATCCCCTGGAACTAGAGTGATGGACAGTTGTTAGCCACCATGTGGGTGCTGAGAATCAAGCCCAGGTCCTCTGCAAGAGTAGCCAGTGTTCTTAACCACGAGCCACCTCTCCAGTCCCTAAACCTCTTTTATCTCCATCCAACTTGCTCTCATAGGAACTAACTCCCTCCATAAGATCATCATTAATCCTTCTGAGGGCAATGCCCTATTACTAATTCCCTGCCAGGACACTGGCCTCTTACAAATCTTCTTCCATAGTGTATGTGAGTGAATGTGTGTGTGTGTGTGTGTGTGTGAAAGTTGGTGTGTGTGTGTATGGATGAGTGTGTCTATACATGTATGTGTGAATGTATGTGTGTATATGTTAGTGTGTATATATGTATGTGTACAAGTGTAAGTGCTTGTGTATGAGAGAATATGTGTATGAGCGAGTGTGTATATATGTTGGAGTGTGTGCATATATGTGTATATGTATAAGTATGTATATGTATGTGTGTGAATGTGTATATGTGAGAATGTGTGTATATTTATGTGAATGTGTGTGAATGTGTGTGAGAGTGTGTGCAAGTGTATGTATGTGACAATGTGTGTTAGTGTGGGGGAATGTGTGTGTGTGTGTGTTTGTATCAAAGTGTGAATGTGTGGGCTACAGACGTCCATCTCAGATGTCACCCCTCTTGTTAGAAAATTTCCAGTTCAACTGTAGTGGCTGACTAGCCAATGAGCCCCGAGGTTCCCCACCTCTCCCCCCCAGTCCCAGGACTCCAAGCAGAGCCCCAGGCCCCATTTTATGTGGGTTCAGGGGTGGAACTCAGGTCCTCCAGCTGGCACAGCAAGCACCTTACCAATGGAGCCGTCACCCCAGCGCCTTCTCCAACTTCTTAATATGGCTGTACTGGGACCAAGACTGTGCCCTGTGGAGCCTGAAGAGGCAAACCATATCCAAGCTGTGGCAGTCTGTAATTTTTCTTAAGCCGACCGAAGGTGCACAGCTGTGTATGGATTATTTATTATTATATGCTACCGGCGAGAGTAAGCCTGCGTTTTCATATAAGTATTCCCTGCCACCAAACACCAGGGTCTGAGCTTGGCATGGCCATCCTTAGACCAGTGAATTGTGCCAAAGTCCAACTGGGTTAGACTACAAACAGAATTGAAAGTGTCTATGTAACTTATGGGTAAGTTTTTTTAAGATTTATTTTTTAATTATGTGCGTGTGTATGAATGTATGCCATGTATGTGCCCACAGAGGCCAGAAGAGGCCATCAGACTCCCAGAGTTTGAGTTGTAGGCAGTTGTGAGGACCTCACCCCCACATGGGTGCTGGGAACTGAACCCGGGTTGTCAGCAAGAGCAGCAAGTGCTTCTAATTGCTGAGCCATCTCTCTAGCCCAAGAACCTTTTAACCAGAGTGTGTGTGTGTGTGTGTGTGTGTGTGTGTGTCTCACAGACAAGCACAGATGTCCCCGGTATAATGTGTGGTGATGGACACGGGCACAAGGACCCCAGTCCCCTTCACAACATGAGGATCCCGGGCCCCTTCACAGCACGAAGAATTTCTGTTCTCCATTTGAATCTCTAAGTTCAAAACAGAATTGAGGACTGCGATGTAGCTATACTGACAATTCAAGGTATTAAGAAAATACTTTTTCTTTGATTGTCTGGGTGTTGAGAGAGAATACAGAGCCCTCATGTATAATTAGCATAAATTATTACCTGGAGAGTTGATGTGATTTTTTCCACTTCACTTTGCTCATGTAAGCATGGCCTAAACCACTGGGTGAATAGCACTCTTTGCAATAAACTGCATTTAAAACCTTCTTGAAAAGGGCCACTTTATCTAATGGCCAAGCATAACGAATACAGAAGTGACAGCTTATGAAGTTGGTATGGCTGGGAAACACGATCAGACAGAAAGCGTGCAGCTTGGGCCCGGGCTCAGTGTCCTTCCTTCACCTCAGAGGATTGCAGCTTGGGCCCGGGCTCAGTGTCCTTCCTTCTCCTCAGAGGATTGCCGCCTGCTTCGTGCTGAGTCTCCCTGGGAACCCAGAGGCCTGTGAAGCCCTTACCAGAAAAGCTTTCAAGCACATTAAAATACAAAGTAGAAAAAAAGGAGCAAAGAAAACCAACTATGGTAAAATGCAAGTGTGCTGGACAGCGTTAGTCTCAACCTGACAAACCTGAGTTGAGGGAGGCTCAGTTGGGGAATTTCCTCCATTGGACTGGCCTGTGGCCATGTCTGTGGAGTATTGTCTTGATCGTTGAGTGATATGGGAGGGCCCAGCCCACTATGGGTGTTGCCACCCCTGGGTAGGTGGCTCTGTACTTTATAAGAAAGCAGGCTGATATGGACCAGGGGAGCAAGCCAGTAAGCAGTGTTCCTCCATGGCCTGTGCTTCAGCTCCTGCCTCCAGGTTCCTGCCTGGACTTCCTACCTTCGGCTCCCTGGGTGATGAAGTATGACCCAGGAGATGTAAGATGGATAAAGCCTTTCCTCCCCAAGTTGGTATTGGTCAGTGTCTGATTTCCCATAGTGGGCTCCCTCAGTGATTAATGTGAACCAAATAAACCCTTTCATCCCCAAGCTGGAATTGGTCAGAGTGTTTTGTCACAGCAATTGAAAGGAAACTAGAACAGCAAGTATCAAAATATTTTAAAATTTGTGACCCAGCAGTACGTGCACTGCATTGTTGACATCGTAAACTTCAAGGCTCAGTGGCAAGTATCACTGGGATATTTAATCTGGATCATCAGCTTGACAGGATTTAGAATCACCACAGAAACAGCCTCTGAGCAAGTCTGAAGGGCTTTTGTAGACTAGTTCATCAAGGTGGGAAGACCTACCCTGAATGCGGGCAGCACTGTGCTGTGGGTTGGGTCCTAAGCTGCATGTGAGGAGGAAGCAAGCTCAGCACCATCATGCACTGCTCTCTGCTTCCTGAGGAGGGGCATGAGGTGAGCAACTGCCGACCCCCCTACCATCACCTCCCTCACCCCCTGCCACCATCATCTCCCCAGGATTATCCATTCGGACTCTAAGCCAAAGCAAATCCTTAGTTGCTTTGGTCAGGTATTCTGTCACAGCAACTAATACAACACGGTAATCTCAAAGTCGTGAAAAGTGTACACAAACCCTCAAAGTGTTGACATGAGTGACTTCTCATTGTGGTTACAAAACACCTGATGAAAAGCTTGTCACGGGTTCATAGTTTGGTGGTGCAGCCCAACATGGCGGTTCAGGTGAGAGAGCCCGTGGGAGGAGCAGGAAGCCTGGCTATGAAGCCTCAAGGCCCACCCTCGATGTCTGTGCTCCAGTGAGGCTCAACCTGCAGAGTTCACAACCTTCTGAAACAGTGCCTTCAGCTGGGGACCACGTGTTCTAACACGCAAGCCTAGGGGAACATGTCATACTCAACCATAACGTCTACAGGGACTGTAATGTCCTTTCTCTTGGAGACACGGCCATGGCCATTGCTGCATATAAAGCATAAAGTCCTCGGTAAGTCTAATCCAGACAGGGTGTGGCCTTGAGCTAGCTAACCATTTGATCAGTTCTGAAGGACAAGACTCAGGCCTCGTTTGGTCTGAGGTGGGCGTGGAGGAGCCACCATTGAAAGGTCTGAAGCCCAAGCAGTCCTCTGCGGATCCCAGGGCCAGGAAGTGAAATGAGCTATGTTGCTATGGCACCCATTTATTCAACAAAGATCGTCTACTGGGAACTATCTGATGCCTCCCCCTCGGTCCTGTCTCCAGATTTCTTTTTCCTTTTGTTTTTTTTTTGCTGAAGTCAACCACTCTGACTGTCTCCAGATTTCAAAAGCAGTCATAAAACCCTATGGATGAACAGGAAACAAAATGGTCTTAATTCAAGAAAAAGCCATTCTTGAATAGATTAGCTTTCAATGTGTTCTGTGTCTAGCTGTGCCACTGATTCTCAGTAATCCTGGCTTGTGTGTGTGTGTGTGTGTGTCTGTCTGTCTGTCTGTCTGTCTGCCTGTCTATGTATATATGTGTATATGTACATATCTGTGTATGTGATGTGTGTCTCTTGGGTCTGTCTGTATATATATGTGTATGTGTATATGTGTGTGTACATGTGTGTCTATTGGTCTGTGTGTCCATGGGTGTACCTGCTCACATGCATTTGTGACATCATATTTCATACACTTAACCTTTAGCAGTTTGAGATTAACAGAAATACCAAGAAGAAAGTGCAGGCAGATTCCATTGTTATCAACATCTTACGTGAAGATGGTATTTTTTTCAGAACTAAGGAACCAATACTGACACGTATAGTTCAGGTCTGTCCTCTCTCAACTTTCCTCAGCTTTCTCTGAGTGCCTGCTCTTCTCTGTTCCAGGGATGCTGAGTGGCATTTAGTCGCCCTGCCTCGGACTGATAGCTCTTGGACTCTCTCTTGACTGCTTGGAGGAGTACCCAGGTATTTTGTGGGAAATCCTTGGTTGCGGTTAGTCTGATGTTCTTCTCAAGATTAGAAGGAAATCTGGGTCTGGGGGAAGGAGCCGTGACGTGTGCACGCTGCCAGCCCGAGTTACTGCGGACAAGCCCAGCACCTCCAGCACGAGAGAGTCAGATCACGCCGTCATGAAATCGCCCCTTTCCCCTGACAACTTGCCTTTTGTATTTCTGTGACTGAAGAATTTGGTGTAAGACCAAGTCAACTTGGACGTGGGAATCCTGGGAAGTGGTCACCCTGACCACCATTCTACATTCCAGGAAAAGTTGGGCACCTGCGAGAGAGGAAAAGGCCCTGTTTTTCTTGAGTTCATCCTAATACCAACCCAGAGCACCCATGCTCTATTGCCCGCACAATGTTCTGCACCTCTTAAAAAGTCCTGCAAGCTGCCATGTTGTCCTGTTCCTGAGACAGATGCCAGCCGTGTACCCTAAATAAAACCCCAGTTATCTTTATCAGAGTCCTGTATACTTCTGTACTGGGGTCTCCTTCAATAAGAACCTAACATCTGGTAATGTCTCATTTGTGTGTGATAGCTGGTCCTTTACAGAAGGACAAGTACAAGCAATTTGGAGAGACTGCTTTGTCCCCTCTCTTGTCCCAATATCAAAGGTGCAAATTAATTTCTGGCTGTCCTCCTTTTAAAGATTTTTTTGAAAGAAGCAAGGTGTTTCCACAGTGAAAAAATTCTGAACTCTGGGCAGCTAAGCGTCTTTACTCTGTCACCTAACCAAACCAATGCCCACCATGGACTGACCACAGCCTGAGATGTGCAGTCCACAGCAATTACATGTCTTAAATCATGGCATATACACACGTTGATTCAGGAGCAGAGAGAAGTGTCGAATGAAGCAGAAGGCTGTGTAGGCCTTTCTAGGCCTCAGTCTCCTAAACTGTAAAGTGAGGAACAACCACACCCACCATTAAAAGTCATGCAAAGCAAATAACCCATGAGACTGGAGGCGTGGTTCCCTTATTAGAGTGCTTGCCTCCTATGCACAAAGCCCTGGGTTTGATCTCCAGCATCACTAAAGTGGTTGTGGTGGCACCTGCCTTTAAGTCCAGCACTCAGGAAGTAGAGAAAGGACAATCAGAAGTTTAAAGTCATCTTGGCTTCCATAGTGTGAAGCCAGCCTGGGCTACATGAGACCCTGTCTCAAACAGTAGTGCACAGTAAGTCTCTAGTACATGGTAGCTACTGAAGGTTCACAGTAGGTTCTTGATCCGTGATAGCTATCAATGGCACACAATAGGCCTTCAGTACATGGTAGCTATCAATAGCACACAGTAGGTCTTCAGTACACAGTAGCTGCTGCTGGTGTACAGTAGGTCTTTGGTACAGGGTAGCTATCAATAGCACAGAGTGGGCCTTTGATACTTGGTAGCTATTGATGGTGTTCAATAGGTCTCCAGCATATGGTAACTAGGTATGGTGTGCAATAGGTCTTCAGTACATGGTAGCTATCGGCTGCACACGGTAGGTCTCTGGTACACTGATAGCTGTCATTAACAGACGGGAATGGCTCCATGGTCACACTTTCAGTTACTGAATGGGTGGGACGGGGAGGGTCTTGTTCTGGGACAGTGCTTGCAACACTCGCCGTTCCCTTCAGTTCTCTGCTCCCCCTTTCCATTTCCTCCTCCCTCCCTCAGTGGTCCTCTGTTCTCTTAGACTGTCACTGTCGCCAGGCCTTCCCCATGCCAGCCCCTTTGGCAGTGGATGCAGAAGAGCTGCCAGAGGCTGAGGAGAACTCCTTCTCCCTCGGGGTGGGTGGAGAGGGGTATACAGAAGTGGGGAAGTGCAGCCTTTTGGTGTGCAGAACGTGGATGCCTACATTTGTTTGTTTTGTTTTAAGTGGCTGCTTTGCTGATCCTATTACTGTAAAGGGTAATGATATTTGGGAATAAAAGTCCATGAATAAGTAATGATAATAGAAGGAAGAACTAGAGCCGTGCGATAGAAAGCGAGTGTTAAAAATAGTCTGTCATCTCCAACTCTGCCTACTAAGGCTTTTCCTCAACTGAGAGACTCAGACAGGGCTTCAGGGAGAAGAACCAGCGCTGCTGGGAGAGGGTCACGGCAGAGGGGACTGTGCTCAGACCAGTGGCTGACTTCCTTGCTGCACTGTAGTTCTCTGAGGCAGACACAGCCCCAGCCCCAAGCTAAGCATCCAGAATCAAAAATGTAGACTGGATTAATAAGAGTGGAAACTGCAATGTGAGCCCTCCAGGTCTATGGCGAGAACCTCACGTTTCCCCATGGTTATTCTTCCAAGGAGTAACAGGAAGCCCGCCAAGCAAGGCTGAACCCTGAGAACATATGGGAGTCTATGGCTCAGGATGTGGATGCAGGCTGCAACATGCATGTCACTGTCTGAACCAAAGTCCTGCAAGCTCAGTCAAGACAGCTGCCAAGCCCTAGAGGTACAGGAACCAAAACTCTCAACAGACAACTGTGCAAGCAAGCAAGGGCTTTGTGCTCAGAGCAGCTTGCAGCCCAGGAGCCAGATCCTCAGCCTGCAAGCCAGGGCCTTTACAACCAGTGAGAGCAGCGGCTCTGGGGCCAGACGTGGCCTGGGATTTATTGTCTTAATGGCTAAGGTGACAGGCTAAGCCAGTTTTCAGAATCTGCTCCTGCTGAAAGCAGACGCCACCACCCTCCCTGCCAGCCCCCTCCACCAGCACCAGGAGTCTGCTAGGGCAGAACCGTACAAATGGGAAACACCCATCAAATGTAGCAGGATATTAACTTCGCTAGGAAGCCTTTATATGCCATTACTTCAGAAAGGATTCCTTGTTAGTCCTACCATTAAACAATTAAATTGTCAGAGATGAATCTGTGCATGTGTGTGCAGAGCGCCTGTGTGTGCGGCATGTGTGACTTCCCACTCAGGTGATGTCTGCGCCAGGTTCTCTCTCCCCGCCCCCGCCTTCCTCCCTCTCCATCTTTCCACCCTGATTTTATGCTTTTTCCTTTCACATGATGGAAAATAAATCTATCTTTGCAGTGGCACAGGCAGGTTTTGTTTTGAACTTCACTATGCCTGCGCATTTATACGCACACAAGCTAGGAATACAAAGAACCGCTCAGAGATGAAGCCATGTCCAGGGGCTCCTGCCAGGACACACTCCCCTCTCCCACGCTGCTGTTGACATGGTTCAGCCCCCATGTGTGGCGTGCATGGACGCTGAATCAAGAGCTCTAAGTCCAGGCTGATGTCCAGAGGGGGAGCCAGGGAGCGCTGTGCCCCGCCCCCCATTTCCCTATTCAGATCACTGCCTCATGCCTTCATTAAATTAATTTCCTAACCCTGGGTTTCTACCATAACACATATGACTTATGAAAATCAAACATGCTTGTGCAAAATGGGTGCATTCACTTAAACCTGGCAGTAATTATTTTAGTAAAAAAGAGAACACTCTAATCTAATAACATTTCATATTTAATAAATATACTGAAGGCCAACTTCTTTTGTACATATTCTTATGTAGCCTAAATTATTGCTTCATTGGAACACATTACTGAAAGCTATCAAAACTCTTCTCTGTACTTTGATCTCATAGAAAAGCTAAAAGCAGGGGCTGGAGAGATGGCTCAGTGGTTAAGAGCACTGGCTGTTCTTGCAGAGGACCTGGGCTCAATTCTTAACACCCACATGGAAGCTAGCAACCATCTGTAACTCCAGTTCCAGGGGATCTGATGCCTTCTTCTGATCTCCACAGGCATCACATGACCCAGGCCCACTTACACACATGCAGTCAATGCACTCATACATATGAGATAAAAATAACAAAATATTTTTTATAAATTTATTATTTTTATTTTTTTAACAACTCTAGCCCCCATTCCCCCACCCCACCAGAGCTCATGCATTCTGCCAAACATGCCTTTCATCTCTTTCTCAGACTTTCTCAATATTCTCCATGAGGAAGTTGACTGTTTTGAGAAGTTCGTTTCACAAAATATTTTTAAAAAGCTAAAAGCAAACGTAGAATATCTATCAATTAAGGTATAAAGACTTCTATAACTTACCTATGTAGAAGATTAAGGGTAGCTCAAGAAAATACTGCTGGTATCCACAGATCCCCAGCCCCTGAAAGAACTGTGTCCGATTAATTCTGCATGTGACAGCACAGTATCATATAAACACACACACACACTCACAAATGCACACACACACAAAAAGCTCACACATGCACATGTACACACAATCTTTATTCTTTGTGATACTAAGGATTGAACCCTGGGCCTCATTCATATGAGGCAAGTGTTCTATGGTTGAGCTACATCCTCAGCCCCCACTAAGCTAATCTTGTTTGCTTCTCTTCAAGCAGGGTCTAGCTCTGTAGCCCTGGCTGGCCTGAAACTCTTTATGTAGACAAGGTAGCCTCAGACTCACAGAAATCTACCTGCCTCGGCCTCCTTAGTGCTGGGATTAAAGCCACCTGGCCTGGCTCACTGGGCTAATCTTAAACTTCCTGAAATGTTTAGTCTGCCTGTTAATAACAACATGAACATGAGGCATAAAGAGAAGAGCTCAGAATTAAAGTACAGGTAGCTAGTTTCCTTCCCCAAGTAATTCCCCTCTTGGGGGGGTCTTATTTCTCTTGGCTTGCATCTTTTTTTAATTTTATTTATTTTTGTATGTGTATGAGTGTACTATCTGCATGTAGGTTTGTGTGCCTGTGTCGTGTAATGCCGCGGAGGTCAGAAGAGGGTCTCGGATTTCCCCAGAACTGGAGTTCTCTTGGAATTGGAGTTATAGACGGTTCTTTTTTTTTTTTTTGTATGTGTATAAATGTACTGTCTGCATGCAAGTTTGTGCACCCGTGTCATGCAATGCCGCGGAGGTCAGAAGAGGGTGTTGGATTCCCCTGGAANTCTTCCCAGTCCTTCCATCTTCTGGTGTCTACCTCAACCTCCTACTTCAAATATTTAAAAAATTTTTTAATTTTTTTATTAATTTTTATTTATTTCTGTATGTGTATGAATGTACCATCTGCATGCAAGTTTGTGCACCCGTGTCATGCAATGCCGCGGAGGTCAGAAGAGGGTGTTGGATTCCCCTGGAACTGGAGTTCTCCTGGAATTGGAGTTTCAGACAATTCTCGGCCGCCATGTGAGTGCTGGGGATCGAACCGGGTCCTCTGCAAGAATGGTCGGCGCTCTTAACCGCTAGGCCATCTCTCCAGCCCTGGTTCTCAGCCGCCATGTGGGTGCTGGGGATCGAACCCTGGTCCTCTACAAGAGCAGTCAGTGCTCTAAACCGCTAGGCTATCTCTCCAGCTCCTTGGCTTGTATCTTTTAAGCAGTAGGACAAATATAGTTTGTAACTCTCCCTTTTCTCACAGGACAGGTGGTCTTTGGACTCAAGCCATGTAGCCTGCTGCCCACCAGCTCTCGACCTCTACACACCTGTCTGGCCTCACCAAAATCTGCCTTCTGGTTTTAGGTAAAACACAGAATCTCTTTATTCAGTAATTCATGCTTCAGAGTTAGTGCTGTGCAGTAGACCTGTGTGTTTAGGATTCTGGTCAACAAAAGAAGCTGGGCATGGTGGGGCACATGATTCTATGACTTGGGATGGAGGTGGAGGCAGGTGGATTAGGAGTCAGAGGCCAACCTGGTAAGTTCGAAGGTAGTCTGTGCTGTAGGAGGTCCTGTTTCAAACAACAAATCTCAGTAAAGAAAGGGGAAGGACATGGGAAGGAGATATCCCTGTAACCAAAGGGAAATAGAAACAAGCAAACAACAAAAATGACAGTCCCTAGAGGCAGGTATGGTGGCTTACACCTTTAATCCTAGCACTTGGGAGGCAAGAGGTAGATGGATCTGTGTGAGATCAAGTCCAGTCTGGTCTACATAGTGAATTCCCAGCCAGCTGGAGTTACAGGGAGAAACTGTACAACAGGACCTAAACACACACACACACACACACACACACACACACACACACACACACACACCAGTCCCAGAAATACCCCTGGCACCACTCTCTCTGCTCATTATCTCAGCCCATTTTGTTAAAAGCAAATCCACTCTACCTCAGTCCACATGGCTCCACCTTCTGCTCAGGTGACTCTTCTTTTCCCCTCTCTGCTCCTGACACCAGCACTGCCAAAGGTTTGTGGGCTTTTGAGTTGGCTTTGGCCGATCTGGTGCTCAGGTCCCTGAGACACGCTGTTCTTGTTATGGGTCTGAGGCTGTGCCCCTTTATATGCAGGGTCTCCTCCAACCTCCTCTCTGACATCCAGCTCCCACACAAAGAACGTGCCCAACATAGGACTCCTGGTTCTCCTGAAGTCTTGAGGTGAATAATGATGTACCAGAATCCAGGTTATCAGACTCTCAACTAACACAAGGCTAACAGCACTGAAAGAATTTCAATTTAAAAAGTTACTGAATATGTTTGAAGAACAGCTCTCGGCGGCTAATCAGTATATTTACTATAAGCCATTCCTGACTAATCACTAATGTAGATCTGGAAAAGCAGAACCCTAAGCAAAGGACCATGCTTGCTACAAGATTTGCATCCAGAAATAATAATTCCTCATTGACTTACATTACATCCGAAATCATCCCATTAATTATTAGGTGCTTTGATGAAAGTTTTTGTAGCATTATGACACTCCCATTAAAATACAAATATCCCTGAGGGAGATAATACTCGGAGCTCATTATCAATGGTTTGCATCTTTGGGGGGATTATTTCAAGATTATCTGATGAAACAAATCACTTTCCACTTGTGATGGTACATGAGTAAAGACAGTTCCTGAGCAGGCAAGGTGCATAATTGCTTCTGTGTTATGCTAACAGGGTGGCGGGAGAGAGACTGCCTGGTCCAAACTCTACCACCACCCCCCAATTTCTTCTAAGCTTAAAAGGTCTCCACATACTTTCCAAATACAGTTCCCCTAAAAGAGTTCACACATCAAACCTAAAATGTCATTCTCAACTGAATAAATACATTTGCCAGATTCTTTAAAGAGCTGACCTAGGTCTTTCTTTAATTCTCTGAAAATCTCTTCAGTCGCTTCACTAAGTCCTAAGATGTCAAAACCTCAGCATGCAGTGAACTGTTCATACGCTTGTATACTTCGCTCCTATAGTCTGTCTCAGTAAAACCAGAAGCTCACAGCCTTCCTCTCCAGGCTGCTGAAAGCACCTGAGTGCTCCAGCACCACTCTCCCCTGGATGGGCTCATCCTAGAGCTCCTGAGTGCTCCAGCACCACTCTCCCCTGGATGGGGCTCATCCTAGAGCTCCTGAGTGCTCCAGCACCACTCTCCCCTGGATGGGCTCATCCTAGAGCTCCTGAGTGCTCCAGCACCACTCTCCCCTGGATGGGCTCATCCTAGAGCTCCTGAGTGCTCCAGCACCACTCTCCCCTGGATGGGGCTCATCCTAGAGCTCCTGAGTGCTCCAGCACCACTCTCCCCTGGATGGGCTCATCCTAGAGCTCCTGAGTGCTCCAGCACCACTCTCCCGTCCTGGGATAGAGTGGTGCTTGGGGAGCGCTCACGGTAGCTGCTAGGATGAGCCCATCACAGGGGAGAGTGGTGTCGGAAGCACAGTCAGGAGACTCTTAGGAATGGAGGGATCCCATCCAGGGAGAGGGGTGGTGGAGCACTCAGGAGCTCTAGGTGAGCCCGTCCTTGGGAGAGTGGTGCTGGAGCACTCCAGGAGCTTAGGAGGGGTGAGCCTCGTCCAGAGGGAGAGTGGTGGTGCTGGAGGGACTCCAGGAGCTTCTAGGGATGAGCGCCATCCGCGGGGATGAGTGGGTGCTGGAGCGTGACGTAGGAGCTGCTAGGATGAGCCCCGTCCTGGAGAGAGGTGGTGCTGGGAGCACTCCATGAGGATAGTGTTATCTGTATCACTCAAGGAGCTTTAGGATTGAAGCCCCCATCCAGGGAGGAAGTGGGAGTGCTGGAGCACTCATGGAACAGGAAGCCTATGATGAANTTAGGATGTTAGGATGTGAGGCCCATTACAGGGGAGGAGTGGTGCTGGAGAACTCAGGAGATCTTAGGATGAGAAAGTACAGGGGAGAGTGGTGCTGTCTCTTCCCTCTGTGTCTGCTTCTCCCTTCGGAGGGACGCTCTTCTGCCGCTTCTTTTCCCCCTGCCGTCGGCCCTTTGATGGAGCCCCCCTTACCCCCCCCTAAGGTTTGCTTGTACTAGGCCCTCTTTTTTTTCCGTTCTTTGTCCCCTGGTGTATGCCCTGTTCAAGAGGCGAGTCCTTCTTTTCCCTCTATGTGGTCTGTCCCCTGTTCGGACCCCCGCCACTCTTTCCATTTGGCCCACTTTGTTTCTTTAGGATGCCTGCACGTCCTGGGGAGAGTGGTGCTGGAGCTCTCAGGAGCTCTAGGATGAGTCCCGTCCTGGGGAGAGTGGTGCTGGAGGACTCAGGAGCTTTAGGATGAGCCCATCCAGGGGAGAGTGGTGCTGGAGCACTCAGGACCTTTAGGATGAGCCCCGTCCAGGGAAGAGTGGTGCTGGAGCACTCAGGAACTCTAGGATGAGCCCATCCAAGGGAGAGTGGTGCTGGAGCACTCAGGAGTCTAGTATGAGCCCATTTCCAGGGGAGGGTGGGCTGGAGCACTTCGGAGTCTCTAGGATTGAATCCCATCCAGGGGAGTGGTGCTGGAGCACTCAGGAGCTCTAGGATGAGCCCGTCCAGGGGAGAGTGGTGCTGGAGCTCTCAGGAGCTCTAGGATGAGCCCATCCAGGGGAGAGTGGTGCGGAGCACTCAGGAGCTCTAGGATGAGCCCGTCCGGGAGCAGTGGTGCTGGAGCACTCAGGAGCTTTAGGATGAGCCCATCCTGGGAGAGTGGTGCTGGAGCACTTCAGGAGCTCTAGGATGAGCCCATCCGAAGGGAGAGTGGTGCTGGAGGCACTCAGGAGCTTCTAGGATGAGCCCTCCAGGGGAAGTGGTGCTGGAGCACTCGGGAGCTCTAGGATGAGCCCGTCCTGGAGGAGAGTGGTGCTGGAGCACTCAGGAGCTTCTAGGATGAGCCCATCCAGGGGAGAGTGTGCTGGAGCACTCAGGAGCTCTAGGATGAGCCCATCCAGGGGAGAGTGGTGCTGGAGCACTCTAGGAGCTCTAGGATGAGTCCCGTCCTGGGGAGTGGTGCTGGAGCACTCGGGAGCTCTAGGATGAGCCCTGTCCTGGGGAGAGTGGTGCTGGAGCTCTCAGGTAGCTCTAGGATGAGCCCTCCTGGGGAGAGTGGTGCTGGAGCTACTCAGGAGCTCTAGGATGAGTCCCGTCCTGGGGAGAGTGGTGCTGGAGCTACTCAGGGGCTCTAGGATGAGTGCCCATCCAGGGGAGAGTGGTGTGGAGCACTCAGGACTCTTAGGATGAGCCCTCCTAGGAGTGCCACCGGCTTCGGATAGCGGGGGGGGGGAGGATCAGGTAGAAGCCATCCGGGAGTTGGTGCTCCGGAGCACTCAGGACCTCTAGGATGAGCCCCATCCAGGGGAGAGTGGTGGTGGAGCACTCAGGAGCTCTAGGATGAGCCCATCCAGGGGAGAGTGGTGCTGGAGCACTCAGGATCTCTAGGTGAGCCCATCCAGGGGAGAGTGGTGCTGGAGCACTCAGGAGCTCTAGAATGAGCCCTCCATGGGATAGAGTGGTGCTGGAGCGCTCCAGAGCTCTAGGATGAGCCCCGCCGGGAAGGGTGTGGCTCAGGCTAGTGAGCCCATCCAGGGGAGAGTGGTGCTCGGAAGCACAGTCAGGAGACTCTGATGGATGAGGAGTCCCATCCAGGGAGAGTGGTGGTGGAGCACTCAGGAGCTCTAGGTGAGCCCGTCCTGGGAGAGTGGTGCTGGAGCACCCAGGGGAGCAGTTGAGGGGGTGAGTCCTCGTCCAGAGGTGAGAGTATGGGTGTGCTGGAGGGACTCTCAGGAGCTTCTAGGATGAGCGCCTCCAGGCGGAGAGAGTGGTGCTGGAGCGAGCAGTCAGGAGCTGCTAGGATAGCCCACCAGCTGGAGAGAGTGGTGCGAGGAGCATAGGCACTCCATAGGATAGCCCATCGGGGTGTGATCTGATCACTCAAGGAGCTCTAGGATTGAGCACCCCATCCAGGGGAGGATGGGGTGCTGGAGCACTCAGGAGCTTTAGGATGAGCCCATCCAGGGGAGAGTGGTGCTGGAGCACTCAGGAGCTCTAGGATGAGCCCATCCAGGGGAGAGTGGTGCTGGAGCACTCAGGAGCTCTAGGGTGAGCCCATCCAGGGGAGAGAGGTGCTGGAGCACTCAGGAGCTCTAGGATGAGCCCATCCAGGGGAGAGTGGTGCGGAGCACTCAGGGGATTCTCTAGGTTGAGCCCATCCAGGGGCTCATCCTAGAGCTCCTGAGAGCTCCAGCACCACTCTCCCCTGGACGAGGCTCACCCTAACGCTCCTGAGTGCTCCAGCACCACTCTCCCCAGGACGGGCTCATCCTAGAGCTCCTGAGTGCTCCAGCACCACTCTCCCCTGGATGGGCTCATCCTAGAGCTCCTGAGTGCTCCAGCACCACTCTCCCCTGGATGGGCTCATCCTAGAGCTCCTGAGTGCTCCAGCACCTCTCTCCCCTGGATGGGCTCATCCTAGAGCTCCTGAGTGCTCCAGCAACACTCTCCCCAGGACGGGACTCATCCTAGAGCTCCTGAGAGCTCCAGCACCACTCTCCCCTGGATGGGCTCATCCTAGAGCTCCTGAGTGCTCCAGCACCACTCTCCCCAGGATGGGGCTCATCCCAGAGCTCCTGAGTGCTCCAGCACCAGTCTCCCCAGGATGGGGCTCATCCCAGAGCTCCTGAGTGCTCCAGCACCACTCTCCCCTGGACGGGCTCATCCTAGAGCTCCTGAGTGCTCCAGCACCACTCTCCCCTGGACAGGGCTCATCCTAAAGCTCCTGAGTGCTCCAGCACCATGCTCCCCTGGACGGGCTCATCCTAAAGCTCCTGAGTGCTCCAGCACCACTCTCCCCTGGACGGGCTCATCCTAGAGCTCCTGAGTGCTCCAGCACCACTCTCCCCTAGATGGGCTCATCCTAGAGCCTGGCTTCCCTCCCATCATCCTCCAGCTCAGAGCACTTCAAGGTACCCATTGCCCATTGAACTGACACACCCAACATATCTTCAGTGTACTCTACGATCGGGTTCCACCTACAGTGTCTATTTAGCGTTCCCTCTGGAACACTGGCTAGTCTCCTCACAGAGCTCCCACGCATCGTCTATGCCTGCATTTCTGAACAGTCGCACCACCATTCCCTCACCGTGGAGCTCACCATACCTGGCAGCTCCATAGGTCTAGAACCAGTGTCCTCACCCCTCACCAGCAGCGCCTAGCTCAGTTCTTGCATATGTAGTACTCGTAATTACTGTGTCTGAGTGATTGAGGAGCTGCCACAAGGGTGGCTCTGCCAAGAAGTGACCGAGTTCTGCACAACGGCTTAGTGCAGTACTTTTGTCTGGGGTGGTAGCTTCGAACAAACCTCTGACCAATGGAAAGCCATGTTGTGGGAGGAGCCCTGGCCCAGAGCACCAGAGTCTGTGCCGTGATCTGTTCGCAGGACGCACGCAGGCTTGCACAACAGCTTTGGGTGCCTAGGACTGTGAGACAATCTTCAGGTCCCAGAATGTTGCAGGAAATCAGATCACCAGAGGCCAAGAGTTCTAGAAGAGGCAAATGATTGGTGAATTTAAAAAGCCTACTGCCTGCTTCACATTTGGCATAAACCAGCCTTGTTTGGATTTCTGTATAAACACGATGCTGCTGTCAGTCCATTGCTCAGTCTGTGCATGTACTGAGTACTATTGAGGTGCTAGGTGCTGAAGATATAGGGCATTAAAAATAACAATGACAACAATAAAACACCCTGAAATGTGGACCTGACTTTCTAGTGGAAAGAGAAATAACCATGACCAATCTTCTCAAGATTAACCAGGAGATGCTGGAGGGTAACTCGGTGGTTAAGAGCCCTGGATGCTCTGAGCACTCACGTTTGGTACCCAGCACCCACATGGAGGCTAATAACTACCCTTACCTCCAGTTCTGGGATCTGATGCTGCTTCTGTCTTCCATGGGCACTGCATGCATGTGGTGTACATACATACATACAAGCAAACATACATGTGAAATACAGATAAACCTTAAGACTTGCTTTAAAGCGATATCTGAGGCATGGCTGTGTGCAGCCAACTGGGAAAAAGCATTGCAGGAAAGAACAACCAATGCAGGTGTTCTAGGCTAGGCAAAGCCTGGCATGCTGGAAGAGCAGAAAGAGAGTGGCTTAAAGAGGTTGGAGGCAGGAGGCCAGAGAAACAAAGGGAGAAGCCATATTTGTAGTACATTGCAAAGTTCTGGCTTTTAAAAGCTTTGAGCAAAATGAGGAAACATAAAGAGACTGAGCAAGAGCTGATGGAGTGGACTTCTTGTCATCGTAGAGGGCTGGGCTTTGGTTCCCAACACCTACATTGGCCAGCTCCCAACCACCTCCATGTTCTTTTGGTCTCCATGGGCACTGCCATGCATGTGTGCATACTACACACACACACACACACACACACACACACACACACACACACACTTTAAAAATGATATAATGGCTGTTATACCAAGATCTAATGATAGGGCCATAGACTGAAGCTGGCCTCCCACATAGGAGGTGCTTGCAAGACCTTGAGCAAGAGAGAGTGATGATGGAGTGGACCAGGGTGATGGTATTAATAATGCCGAGACATTATCAGAGTCTAGAAATTGGATCTCAAGGACTTGGATGTACTAGATAGAGATAAAGGACATGAAGAGAAAAAGCTTTCTTCCAGAGCGACTGCAGTAAAAGTGAGGGCGTGCTTCATTAAGGGGGGATACTGGTCGCTGAACAAGTTGGGGGGAAAGAGGCAATCGGGGTTTGTTGTAGATCTAAAAGAGGCAATCAGGGTTTGTTGTAGATCTAAAAGCTTTTGAAACCTTTTAGACTCTAAAGGAATTCTGATGGTTGGGAAAGTTTGGGTTAGAGACGAAGATCTGAGAATCATTAGTGCATTTGCAGTGTTTGAAGCTGAGAGGTTCACAGGGGAGTGCCGGAGAGAAGAGGGGAGGGCCTAGTGCTGACCTTGGGCAGATGAACAGCCAGAGAGGCAGGAGGCAAGCCAGGAAGGTGTGCATCTGGCAACCACAGCCACATGCCATCCAGGTCATCCAGAGATGAGAAGGAAGAAGCAACCTTCAGGCTAACCACATGGAGGTGCTCAGGTTCGTTAACAGGCTCAGTGTCGGGAGTGATGAAGTCTAACTGAAGGTCTTTGAATGGGAGGAGTCAGGAGAGATGGAGGGCAAATGACTTTTGCTCTGAGCTAGTTACATGCGGGTTTTGGCCAGTAATTCAATTAAAAAAATTACCCCAATGGGCCTTGTATCCACAGCCTTCTGAACAAGTCAGATTTCACATGCAAAATCTCCCTTTCAAATGAGAACAATTTTGTGAGACCGGTTTCAGCAGTTTTAAGTCTGGCACTCTTTTGCTGAAGAAAAACATCACGGCTTTCAGTGACTCTGCAGCTCAAAGTAGTTTGAGTTTTACAATCAAACGTTTTTCTTGGAACCTCACTCACACATGTACACATATTCTGGAATGAGGACATTGGAGTGCTTTGTTAACGGTTCATAAATACCATTTACTCACTCTACATATTTAGACAATGTTACCAATTCCGAAGACACTGACTACCTCTTCTAGTTGTATGAATATGTCCATGGTGTCAGTACTTGGACACTGAGTCTCATAAAACATTAAACTTGGAATTCAAAGTAGGGCAGGGAAGCTGGCAGGGAAACATGCAGACTCAACCTGCCTGAATAGAACAGGGGCAAGTTCCTACACAGAGCCACAACGGTGCAGGGGTGCCAGGCAGTAACTTGATCTTGTACCTTGAACACCAAGAGTCTCTCCACCCAAGGGTCCTGCTGAGTCCTCCAGAAGGCTCATTTCTCAGAGACAAAGCTACAAAGAAGCTACAGCAACTCCTGGGTTTCTAGTCTCATGGATTTGTTTTATGCTTAATTTGCTCCTTTTGGTTTTATGTATTTTTTACACAGCTAAGTCTGCCTGTGCATTTCCCTGCAGTCCTTTAAATGCTATAAAACTTTAACAGAAGGACATAAAAACAATACAATGCCGTGTGGCCAAGCCCACATTGCATTCCTTATTTGAACTACACAATAAGCAGCTTTAGATTCAGCTGTAGATTTTCAAGCCTGCCCCAACTTTAAAGGCCCTGTGGCTTTCACTGTCCTTCCCTCACTTGGGTGGAGATTAGATTCCACCCTTCATCTCTCTGATTGAAAAAAAAAAAAAAAGGCGTCTTTACCATTGTTAAACAATCATTTAACTGCGTATATTGTGCATGAGCCAGGGCAACTTAACACAGGTCAGGATAAAGCCAGGATGGATGCCCAGTTCCGATTTCAGGCGTGCAAACCTGGACTGGCTTTTGGAAAAACTGAAATAATACTGGCTGTAGCCTATTCTGTTTTCAGTGCGATTCTCTTGGCTTTCTGATGCCCTAAAAATTTCTGAGTGTCTTTAATGCACAAAGTTCAAGAAAAACACCTTCCCCATCAATTAGCCCTAATGACGTTTAATATTTGTTGCTTTATTGAAGAAGTGCATTTACTTAAAAAAATAAAAGGAAATTCACTTAGCTGCATGTCAGTCACCCAAATTTTAAGTGTACAAATGAAATGGAAAACATTTATTACACAAATTTAATTACAATTCTAAGAAATAAACATGCAAATTAGATAGAGCTCAATCTGCAGACGTTTATCCTCACGCCTGCCCGCACTCGCACCCCCTGGCTCGAAGTCTGTGCGCCTCTTGGTTCCCAGCGACCAGGCAGCTGGAGGCTTGGCGTGTCACAGTGGCAGGATCACTGTTTTAAAGAAGTGTTATATTTAGCACAGCTGGCAGCAGTGCCCTGCCAGCTCTGGTTAGGGCCGCCTCTTCCAAGCCGCCGCGTTCCTCACACCTGAAGTGACCCATCTCCACCAAGGAGGGTCCCCAGACAGAAGTTATTAATGTGGTGGCGCACTCGGGAGGCAGAGGCAGGCGGGTCACTGTGAGTTCGAAGCCAGCCTGGTCTACGTAGCGAGTTCCAGGCCAGCCGGGGCTGCACACACTCCAAGGAAGTCCAGTACAGAAGGAAGGAAAATCCACTATTTGCAAAATAATGTGACTCCGGGGTTTCCGTCACAGCGTCTCCGCCAAGGGCAAGCTCCTTTATTACTTTTGTTTGTTTGTTTCCTAGGGGTTTCCTCGTGGCGCTCGCCCCGAGTGGCTACCGGTTTGCGTGGCCGCGTGACCAGAGCCTAGTGGCGGCCGGCAGCTGGGGAGGGACCCGGCGGGCGGGGGCGCCCGGGCTGCGTCCAGCGCCGACATCTGCTTCTCGTCTCCGCGGGCTGTGCAGAGGGAAGAAAGTCTTTTGCAGAGGGTGGGAAAAGCACAGATTTTTTTTGCAAACCCTATGCATACACAACAAGGAAACTAAACCAGTTTTTAAAAAAACAAGCAGGTCGTCTGGAAGAGCGCGGTGGCCGCGCGACGCGGCGGGAGCCTCCGGCAGGCGCGCGTGGGGTCGGGCCGCGGGCGGAGCGGCCGCGCGCCCCGAGGGCGGAGGCGGAGCGGGGGCGGGGCGGGGCGGGGGCGGGGGCGCGGCGCCCCGAGAGCTCCGAGCGCGGGAGGCGGGGAGCGCGCCTGTCAGGTTCGCTCTCGCCCGGGGCGTCCAGCGGAGCCGGGGCTGGAAATCCGCGGGGAAATGGCAAACGGGAGCGACGGCTTCCTCGCGCTGCTCGCCAGATCCCGCGGCTCATTTCCATAACCGGCGGCGGCGGCGGGACCTGCGGGACCTGCGGGACCTGGGCCGCCACGCACCGGGCCACGCCGATCGGGCCCGGGTGGCGCGTGGGCAGCGGTGGCCGCGCGGAGGACGGCGGCGGCTGCAGCGCGGGCCGCACGGTAAGAGGCGGGGGCGCGACCGGGGCGCGCGGGGCGAGGCGGGCGCGGGGCGCGCGGGCGGCCGAGTGCGGCCGGGTCCCCGGGTGGGCGAGGGCGGAGGGTCCCCGGGGCCGGCGCGGGGGCCGAGGGCGGCCAGGCGCGCCCTCCGCGGAACGAGGCGTCGCTGCCGGCGCTGACACCTCGTGTCCGCGCACCCCGGCCCGCACCCTGCTCCGCAGCGGAGCGGCGCTGTGGCCGCGGTGCCCTAGCCTCGCCTCCCCCGCGGGTCCGGCACCCGCTCGCCCGCCCGCCTCGGCCCCGCAACTTTACGGAACGCGGCCGGGCGGCGCAGCGGGCAGAAGGTCCGGCCCCGGCCCTGCGGCGCGAACGGCCGGGCGGCTCGGCGGGGAGCGGGGGCCGCTGCGGGCTGGAGTACGGCCCGGCCGGCAGCCGTGAGTCATTGGAATCCTACCTTCGGCGTGTGTTTCCCATAGAAGGAAACTTGGGTTTGAAAAGGAGAGAGACAGAGAGAGAGTAATCGTAGCTCTGTCTTCGGGGGAGGCACTGGGCTCCAGCACCTTGGAAGACAACTTGCCTTTGTTCCCAGACACTTAGGTTGTTTGCTTTCCCCTGCTGCGGGCGGCTGGCTGGACGCCACGCACTCTGTCCAGGAAAGGGGCTCAGGGGCCATGGCACCAAGAACCTGGGCAAGGGGACCCGTCAGGCCCCAGCACCCCACCTTTGGCCTGCACTGGGAGAGCCGACCCCAGGACTGCCTTTGGGGAGCCTCTGACTGTCATGGGCCCTGGACATTTGCACCCCCAGCACCTAACCTTGGGTTCTTGGCCTCCTGGGACTGCCGCTGGCCAGTGGACTTCCCAGGGCATCCATCACAGGGGCTGCAGAAAAGTGGCACCTTCCCTTTAGGAGTGTTCAGGGTTTTTTGTTCCAACCCATCCAGCCCCTACCACCACCAGGGCTAGCTCGAATAGACTGTTGAGACCCTGAGTGGAACCATGTGGACTCCAGGGGCCTTGGCTGCGTGGGACAGAGCACTGCAGTTCTCCTGGCTACCCGGATGGCAGTCGTCCCCTCCCAGCTGTCCAGGGCTGGACTCTGTCTTCCAGCTGCTGTGACACTTCTGAATATAAAGTCTTTCTGCTTTCCAGGGCTAGAAGGAAGCACAGCGATCACGACCAGCTTCCACCTCTGAACCCCCAGTTGCCCACTCCTTTTAACATCCTAATGGCTTCAAGGAAAGAACAAGCCTGGCCAATTGTATAGAAAAGCCGGTGACTTTACTAGACACACTTGATGGGAAGGCTGGCCCAGCCTTCAGCCTTGTAGTGGTGATGGAGGAATGATCCCACCTCATCACCTGGGTACCAGTTACACAGGAGCCTGGAGGGCTACAACTTGGGGTGTTTCGTGATATTGTTTTAGACTGTTAACGTTGTTACCTCCTTTAGAACCCACTCATTTTTGGCTGGAAAACAAATTTGCTCTTGTCTGTGGCCTGGCTCTATTTCATATCAACAGCACATAAACTTAGGAACTTGGGCTTCTGAGTTCCATAGCGAAGTTACAAAGATTGACTCTCAGCATGACTGTCCAGTGCTGTACAACCCAGTGTCTCCTGAACATTAAACTCACCTCCCTAACTGGTTAACATCAGTGTAAGTTCTAAATAGACCAGGAACACTCAATTGCAGAATCTCCTCCCCCTCCCAAATAGTCCCAGCTCATTCATGTTTTATTCCCACTTACATAAGTCGCTTGCAGAACCCAGCCTCTCCTGTTCAGGAGCTTGTGTGTAACCATTTCCAATTTGAAAGAGCAAAACTTACTGAAATTAGATGTTGTAAACAAAAGAAACAGCCAAGCTAAAAACTATTAAGCCACATTTCAAGTTCAGATGCATAATGGTGGGGTTTCATATGTTGGGAACAATACTAACACAGAAGCCCTGAGATCCGTAACAACCAGAAAAGCTGCTCCCACAAGTCATTAGAATATAAACAAACTCTGACTAACATGAGGCAGCACAGGGCCCATTAATGTCCTATTAAGCAAAGGTAATTGCTGCCAGGAGCCTGGCAGTGCTCTTCTTTCTTCGGGGGGCATGGGTTTGTCAACCTGCTTTTGTTTAGATGTAATAAAAGTTCCACCAGGCAAAGGCTTGGGTCCTCTTCCCAGAATCCACCACAAAAGTGAGTGTAAATTTCCAACTGTGGAAAATACTGTGGTTGTTAGTGAGAGAGGTCTGTGGTCTGCTGCCAGCTGTGGCATTTCTAGATATGAGTGTCTTTTAGACTAGGTTGAGAAATTGGATGACGTCATGAGTCTTCCAGGGAAAAAAAGCATCGTGAGCTTTGATTCTTTGCGTGGCTACAGGGTTCAGGGCCGAGAAGATGGAAGGCTGAGCTTGTGAAATCAACAGTTTCTCAGTTGATGACTAAAAGAAAAATCAATGGCCTCTCCCAGGATTTTTTTTTTTTTAAGACAGCATCTTACTATGCAGCTCTGGCCTGGAACTCACTATGTAGACCAGGATGGCCTCTCACCCAGGAGGTCACCTGCCTTGGCCACCTGAGTGCTGGGATTCAACAAAGGTTTGTGCCACCATTTGGGGCATTCCAGTGCTTCCTGATAGAGAAGTTTTTTAATCTCCCCTGACCACCAGGCCTTTCTGTTGTCTCTTTGGAAAAAAGAAATGGCAGCACATAGCACAGGTTAGATAGTCTCAGTTCTGCCCACTGGTGAGAGTCTCATCCTGTCTTCATTGGGACCAGAGCTGAATTTGAGGACCCAGGTGCCTAATGAAAGGCAGCCTCCTACCCTCTGGTAGCCAGAGGACTTTGCCACTTTAACAAAGCTAGGATCTCCCTTTTCCCCTGGAAATGGACTAGTGTCATAGAATGTGGAGAATCATAGTCCCCTAGACAGAGTGACACCTTCACCGTTGACCTCTAACACTGCAAGCTGTGTAACCGGGAGATGAAGGCATGAACCTAGACTCTTGGCATATTGGAAAGAAGATCCATCTTCTGCAAGCCTGATGTCACTTCAGTGGCAGGTCCTTAAACCACAAAGTAAGGTGCAGAGGCCTGGACCTCCTGAAGGAGTGCTGTCGGTGCTGCCAAGTGCTGCCACTGGCAGGTGGCCCCTGGGCCTTGCTCCTGTACTGCCAGACCCCCTTCTCCGTATCTTGAGGGTCAAAGAACCCCACAAAGGACTTAGTGACAATGCTGGGCCCCACGGAAGTGGTCCCATCGCCCAGCTTACAGGGAGACCCCTTGGGGTATCACTGAACATCTCCCTGCAGTCCTGAGGGCGAGGCTGGAACTGAGACAAGGGCGAGGATGTGTGTCTGACTCTTGGAGTGTTCCTGGTTTGCATCTATGTGGCTTTGCAGTTTAAAGAGTTGCTGGCTGCCTCTGCCCAGAGCCCTGGCTCCTGTTTAATATTCCGCTGCTCGGTTGATGTTGTGCTTGGCTCCTGTGGGACCGCAACTCACGGCTGGAAACTGGAGCCAATTTTCTGTCTTCATCTCACAGTGTTTTGACTGGAGGCAGATCCAGTTCAGGCCGATCAGGGCTGTGGAAACAACTACCGAGTGTCTGTCTGCTGTACCCTGGGAGGAGAGGGGAGGGAAGCCCAGATCCTGCTAGAGGAGCTGGCCTGCAGAACAGAGGAAGAGGAGGAGGAGGAGGAGGAGGAGGAGGAGGAGGAGGAGGAGGAGGAGGAGGCCGAGGAGGACGGAGACAAGGTTGCACCATGTGTTGGGAGGATGGTGGAGACTCCCCCCTCCCCACACACACTTTGATTGATTAGCAGATTTCATCAAAGGGGACTCCCAGAGGATTGACTAGAAAATTGATTTCACCTTATTAATAGAAGGAAACACCGGGCTTCTGGCCCTGGCTCTTAGTGGTATGTTTTCTGTGGGAAGGTCAGGAGGAGAATGTGCTCAGACGGCAGAGCAGCTGTCTGGAAGAGGCTGGGAAGAGTTTAAGATCCTCCCTAAATGTAGACTGCCAGCACGGGCTGGGCTGATGCAGCCAGAGGTTGCCCAGCTTCCCTTAGAAAAATAATTGGAAGGTTTGTGGTGAAGAGGGGGCCAGGAAGTAAAAGTTTCCCCAAGCTCAGGATGAAGGTGCGGACCTGGGCCAGGCCATCCCGCAGCTGACTCCTAATCAGGGCTCACCCCCACTTTCTTTCTTTTTTTTTTTTTTTCTTTTTATCCCCCAGATCTGAGACTGTCAGCGATGACCCTGGTCCTGTCCATGAACAGATTCTGTGAACCCATTGTCTCTGAAGGAGCTGCAGAAATTGCCGGTTACCAGACGCTATGGGAGGCTGACAGCTACAGAGGTCCAAGCCCCCCAGGGCCAGCGCAAGTTCCCCTGCAGGGAGACCAGGGAGCCGGGCCCCCACTGGCAGGTAGTGCCTTTGACCTCCCCTTCAGGTAGACGGGAGGTGGTGTCTGGTCTGGCTCTGGGGTGAGGCTCCTGGAGAAGAGAGGAGGTGGGTTTAAATGGCCTGAAGCCTTTGTCACCTGCCTGGGGAGCAGTCACAGCACTTTTGAAAGAACTGAACCAAATATTAGAAGTTTAGGTTTTGGTTTTCTGTCCTATGGTACTGTGTAGAAGCCCCCAGGGGCTGGACAGTGAAATCTCTGTCTCCCAGCATGGAGAGGAGGATGGAAAGGAATCTACCCCTCCACCCCAGCCAGCCACTGCTCTTTATGGAGCACAAAGTTGACTTTGGCAAAGAAAATGTTAAGCCAAGAATAAAGAAATATGTTCTTCCTGGCTTTTAATTCTTAAAGTCTCAAATAAGTTTTTTTGTAGCGCAAGTTCTTTTTTTAAATTTTTTTTATTAATTTTATTTATTTCTGTATGTGTATGAATGTACTGCCTGCATGCAAGTTTGTGCACCCGTGTTGTGCAATGCCGCGGAGGTCAGAAGAGGGTCTCGGATTCCCCTGGAGCTGGAGTTCTCCTGGAATTGGAGTTTCAGACGGTTCTTGGCAGCCATGTGGGTGCTGGGGATCGAACCCGGGTCCTCTGTAAGAGCAGTCGGTGCTCTTAACCGCTAGGCCATCTCTCCAGCCCCAGAAAGTTCTTTTCTTTTTTTAAAGAAAACTAAAATATAAAACAAAATTCAGGAAAAGTCTTTTGCTGAAAAAGTTTTTAAGTTTCCATCTTCGGACAAAGCACCGCTGTATTCACGGTTGACGTGCTATATTTTCCAGAGTAAAACAGACTTTAGTGCCTCAAATTTAAATTTTAAACTTTAAATATTTAAATCTGTATTTTATTTGTTTTGTTTGTTTATTGTTTGAGACAGGATCTCTGTAGCTCCAGCTAGTCTGGAACTCACTCTGTACAACAGGCTGGCCTTGATCTCTCAGAGATTAGCTTGCCTCTGCCTCCTGAGTGCTGGGGTCTACAGGGAGACCCTGTCTCGAAAAGACACCCCCCCCCAAATAAAGGCTTTTGCTACCACTCTGGGCCTTTAAATTTGCATTTTAAAAGATGGAATGGTCTGGCCTAACTCCTACCTGTGGGTAAGCATTCTGAAAGTGGTTGGTGTCTGTAGTTCTACACCGTGCCTCTGAGCTAGTGGGAGCAGTCTGAATTTAGTGAAACAATTTGAATAAATACTGTTACTTCAGGGCTGTTAGATTCTTCCCCTCTGAATTCTGCTGTTTGCCTGTGCATAGAATTTAAGATTCTAAGTATTTAGTAAATGCCGACAGGTGTCATATTCCTCTGATATTGCCTAGAAATCCCCACCCACTGGTCCACAGAATCATAGGCTAGCAGCTATTAAGACACGTGTATTTTTAATCATCACATTAACGGACAGGGATATAGCCTTCAGGTTATCAACTAGAAGGAAAGGAAATGGATGTATTTTGCTTGGAGAACCTCTGGCAGGCTGCATGTCCTCTGTTGTATCTGATTTATTACCACAGGATCACATTACAGGGGAATTCCAAATCCTATAACCACATCCAAGACCGCATACTTCAAGAGGAAGCACACAGAAGAAGAAGCGCTTCACCCTCCTCTCAGCAGCTGCAGCCGAAAAGTATGTTTCCTCACAGTCAGTGTTTTTACTAAGAGCTTAAGATACTTCATATTTGCTTGAACTATTTCCTGAAATTGTTATTTCACCCAAGCAATAGAAATGAACCCTGCTCCATGGACCACATTAAGTCCTGTCACTTTGGGGGGCTCCTCTGTTTTTTTTCATAAGTGCTTGAAGAGAGAGACAGGAGATTCTTTCGGGGGGGGGGAATGGACAAAATTAATATAACTCCATACACATCTCTTTTGCCTGTGATTTAATATTCCCAAATTGCATTAAAAGTTAGGGCCACCCTGCAGTGTCATAGGTTGGGAAAAGCTCTGGTCTTTCCTAACACCCCCAGATGGAACTCTGCCCACATAGCCAGGACTGCTTCTGTGTGTGCAGAGTTGGGGGACTGCCCAGGGCTGCTTTCTGACCTCCTGGGATTCCCTCGGGTACTTAGGATGTGTGGGGTGTAGACCTCAATTTCCTGACACATCCTGACACGTCAGATTTGTTGAAATGTAGAATTAATTCCCATAAAGGACCAAAGCCGGATTTGTTTGTTTGTTTGTTTGTTTGTTTATTCATTTGCACACGTAAAAAATACCAATAGGAAAGTGCATGGGATTAAGAACTGGGCACCTGGGGCTAGGGAGATGCTCAGCAGTTAGAGCCCTAGGGGCTAGAGAGACAGCTCAGTGGTTACAAGCACTGGCTGCTCTTACAGGGGACCCGGGTTCAGTTCCCAGCACCCACATGGTGGCTAACAGTAGTTTATAATTCCAGTGCCCAGGGGTCCAGCATCCTCTTCTGATATGTGGAATTGTTCATGAGTACACTTGAATACATGTAGGCAAACTACTCATACACATAAACATAAATAAATATATAAATAAATAAAATATTTTCAAGAACTGGGCACATGAGCTTTGAAATATATCCATTTTTAAATTCCTGTGTGGTGGCTGCCTTCTTTCTAGAACTCTACAATCCTCATGACAGCCAAAGCCTAGTGGTCCAGACGTGGGGCTTCTAATGAAGTTCCTCCTGTCTCCCCTCCCCCTCTTCTGTCCTGCTCGGGTCATTTTTGCCTGTCTGTAACAAGGCGGCAGTGCGTGTGGACAGTGTGGACCTCCTCCTACGTGCGGCCCTTTGCTGACCTCTGGTCAGCTTGGTCTTCTTTCCTTCAGCTCCTCATAGTATGCCACTGGTTTGCTTTTCTTTTTCTTTCTTTTTCACATATTTTTATTTGTTATTTTTATTTTATATATATGAGTGTGTTGCCTGCATGCAAGTGCACCCATGTTGTGCAGTGCCTGTGGAGGTCAGAAGAGGGCATTGGATCCCCTGGAAGCAGAGTTATAGATGGTTGTTAGCAGCCTGCAAGAGCAGCCATTTTTCTTATCCAGTGGGCTATCTCTCCAGCTTCATGGCTTGCTTTTCTTTATGACCTAGAAGGTTGACCCCAGGACACAAGCAGTTCATTTCTTTAGTTCCTGTGCTATGGTTGTAGCATCTTTCCAGTTGCTACTGAAAAAGCCAGATGTGGTAGCACATGCCTGTAATTCCAGGAACTGAGATGTAAAGCAGAGTTACTGCAAGTTCAAAGCCAACTTGGGCTGCATAGTGAGTTCCGGGCCAGCCTAAGCTACATAGCAAGACCTTGCCTCCAAAAAAAAAAAGTTTAAATCAAATAATAATAATAAAAGCAATTGCTAATGGTTTCGCAGCAGCCGTAACCCAGGGGCAACTTCGCACAGCCCAGGACTGCAGCCTGCCTCCTTCCTGCCAGCCCCAAAGCAAGCTGCCATCAGTCCTTCGACTGTCAGGTTCTGTGCAGACCTGAGCCTCATGGATGGCTGTTGTCCTCTTACCTAGCTAGCAAGGCATTTTGCAAGCGTGGAACTCAGATGGTTGAAAGGGCAGCATTGAAAGCCAGATGCGGCTCTCCTTGAAAGGAGTCCAGTCCGAGGTGTGCCCAGTAGAATCTGCATCGCGCGTATTTAAAGGGCTTTTACTGCTGTACCGTGCATAAACACAAGTGAGGCAGTCCATCCACTGGTGACCGCCCAGAGTGCAGCCAGTGACCTGAGTCCTCTGCTGGTTGTGGTGCTTCAGGTGCTCCCCCCCCCCCCCAGTAACTGCTGGCCTGACAGCTAGGTTAACTGTGCCTCAGCTTCTCCCTCACAGAGACATAAAGGATTGAACCTGCTGGCCCTGCTGAGGTTCGCCCTGTGACTGGGTCGGCTGTTGCTCAGGGCCAGCTCCTGAACCACCCGCAGGGAAACAGCAGCAGTCCCAGACTCCACTGAGAAAGAAATCTGGGCGGCGACATTTGCACACAGTCTGTTTTCTAAGCTTTCTCTTCTTGCTTTGATTTTAGACCATCTCGATTTTTGAGGAGAGAGCCCACATCCTTTACATGTCCTTGGAAAAGCTCAAGTTCATCGATGACCCAGAAGTGTACCTTCGGAGATCCGTGCTCATCAACAACCTGATGAGGAGGATCCACGCGGAGATTGTCCTGCAGAACAGCTGGTGCCTCCCAGCCTGCTCCCTCAGTGGCACCTCCGCCCAGGAGTGCTTCATGGCTCAAGACTGTCCTTACCGAAAACGGCCAAGGGTGGCCAGAGAGGAGTGCGACAGGTTCCACGCCTGCTGCTTCTACCAGGAGTGGGGCGGGCACTACCTGAATCTGCCCCTTTCTGTCAACGCTAGTGTTGCAAGTGCCTCAGTGGCCACCGCCACCACCCCCTCCCAGTCCCCCTCCTCCTCCTCTTCCTCCCCCTCCTCCTCTTCTTCCTCCTCCTCCTCCTCCTCCTCCTCCTCCTCCTCCTCCTCCTCCTCCTCCTCCTCCTCCTCCTCCTCTTCCTGCCCTCTTCCACTGCCCAGTTGTTCGCACCACATGGATTTTGATGTAGGCAGTTCACCCATTTACAAGAGCGAGAGCCAAATACCTGCCAATGAAATCTTTGTCACTAACATTAAGTCATTTGGTGTCCAGGAAAAGACCAAATTCAATGATGGGCACACAAATCATGAGACCAGCAGAGATGGTGACCCCCTCAGCCATGAACCTGTGGAAAATGACCTTGATTTTGAGTGCAAAGGCCAATTTTATGATTATTTTGAGACTGGATATAACGAGAAAAACCGTGAGAGTCAGTCCTGGAAAAAGTCTGTGAGGAAAAAGCTCCCCCCAGGGACGAAGCTCTGCTGCAGCAGGGTGAGCAAAATGTGACCGTCCTCCCACGAGCACAGCGACACACGCACAGCATGATCAAGTAGCGCTCAGAAATTTTATTTTGAATGGATTTTGTAGTTTTGTACAACTGATAAAATTATGCGGTGAACACGCCGTGTAGTCTCAATGCCTGGAGAGCAGATTTCACAAACATCTGTACAGTAGACATCAGCAAGCTACTTATAAATGTGGTGATTTTGCCAAGAAAGGTCAACTTCGTGCTTTAAAGTGTATCTTAGTTTTCTTGCAAACAAACAAACAGAAAAGGTCAGCAGACTGGGGCAGTATGACCTGTGCCATGCTGTTGCCCTCAGAGGAGCCTGCCGCAAGCCAAGGACATTTGTCACGTTGGCCAATCAATTAGGCAGCTCCTTGGTAAACAGATTGATATAGCCAGCAAAGATGTCTGCTGCTTCAGTGTGGTACAGTATTTTTTTTCCCCTGAATAAAAGGCTGAAGACAGGAAGCTAGAGGAGGTGGCTGCTTGGCATGGGAACACATTTCTATGGAACAGGACACGACATGCCAAAGCCCACCTGAAGGGACGGCAGTCTACTGTCTGGGACTGTTCCCTGCGAGCTCCTGGCTGGCCTTCGATGGGATGAGGCGACGGGTGGTGGTACACAGGGCTGTTCCCTGCGAGCTCCTGGCTGGCCTGCGATGGGATGAGGTGACGGTGGTGGTATACAGGGCGATTTCTGGTGCCTTACTTTATCTTAGTTTTTGCCAGTGTGAAAATTAAGGCTAAGTCAGAATACAGCAGGGATTTAACAAACAGGAGAAAAACACAGGGTGGACCCATGTGGTTTGGAAACTTAACTTTGAACTGTTGCGTTCAACTTTTGATTCAACATCCTCTTCTTCCTTTGTTTTTGATGCCCAGTGGCTGTGGGTCTGACATTTTCTGATTGGGATAGAGGAGACGGTAAGGAAGGCTGTTAGGAACCGGCTCAAGCCGCCCGAGCCTTTCCATGGTAGCGCTGGGTCTGGGCTTTTTGGGCTTTGGGTTGTTTTGGTTTTTTGTCCAGTGAAGTTCACAAGCCCGTGGCATGCGTTCTACTTTAATCTGTTTTGCATCATTTCACTTGTTTAGATTATAAAAGCATGTGGGTTTTTTTATATATGACTTTTGCTGTTGATTAAGAAGCACAATGTTAATAAATGACGTGGTGGTCGGTACGGTTTATCTTAAAGAATGTAAAGATTTAGGTTACAGAACATTATTTTGGAGAAACGGGACTTACTGTCACTATTACTGTGTATTTGGCCATTGTTCCACTCAACAGTACCTTGAATTTGTCTGTTTGCGAGCGTGTTTGTGGCGACTCACTGGACCAACCCGCCAGCTCTTCTAGCCAAACTGTGTTTTTGTTGCCAAGGCTGAAGACTGATATGGTTGACCCCAGTCTTTTAAAACAATTCTTCACAGGAACCAAATGCCAAATGGAGGAAATAAGTACATCTCCCACTCTCCAAAATGAAACTTTTCTAATGATTGCTAGTAATATTAAATTTAGATCTCATTCATACAGTGTATGAAGAGAGGTCATCTGGGCAATTGTCCACAAGGACCAGTTTTTAAAACATGTTCCTGTGTTATGGCTGAATAGTCTAGTATAATGTTTTGTCCTTTATTTTCAATATTTGCTGAACATTGATGTTGAAAATTTAGATGATAGATGCTTGTACATGAATGTGTTGTAATAAAGTGAGGTTTTCTTGATATATATTTATTAAAATGATCAGAATTCATTAAGTCATTTAAATTTCACTTTAATACCTCTTCCTCTTTTCCAGGATTCTCTCTTTCTATTAAAAAAAGAAATCCCTCAAAACCTCTAAAGCAAAGGGATGGTGGCCACATGGGTTTTTTTTTTTTTTAAGTGTTAAAAGTAAACATAGCTAGGTGTGGTGGCACGTGCCTTTAGTCCCAGCAGTTGGGAGGCAGAGGCAGGCAGATCTCTGTGAGTTCAAGGCCAACTGGGGCTACAGGGAGACCCTGTCCCAAAAAGTAAAAAATAAATAAATAAAAATTTTTAAAAAGGTAAACTTAGCTTGTAGGTTTTAGGAGAAGCTGTCAGTGCAGGGCCGGAGGCGACTGTGTTGTGAAATGTATGTCTAATTCTGAAGAGCCATCACTAAGTAGCTTTAGCAGCTAAGGTATTCTGGTAGTGTTTGTGCAACCTTGCATTTGTGTTTCTTAGAAGCTAATGTGTTATTTGATAAAGGCTGAGAGCTAGTTGAAGGG
Source organism: Rhizomys pruinosus (assembly GCA_009823505.1). Taxonomy (NCBI): domain Eukaryota; kingdom Metazoa; phylum Chordata; class Mammalia; order Rodentia; family Spalacidae; genus Rhizomys; species Rhizomys pruinosus. The sequence continues at coordinate 696,443 of VZQC01005442.1, read as the reverse complement.
AAATTAATTTGTCAAACATATCAGCCTTATTATGAGTGTGACACTGTGCAGAGCTTTAAATGTGAAAGCTCCTGCCTTTTGCTTTTTAAGCACATTTCCAGACATTTCTTGGTGCGTTCATCTGTTGTTTGGGGATTTTTGAGACAGTGTGGTCTTGGCGTGTTCATCTGTTGTTTTGGAGTTTTTGAGACAGGGTCTTGCTGTTAGCCTAGGCTGTCCTCCTCGTCCTCCTGTCTCTGCTTCCCTGAGGTATTGGGACCTCAGATTTTGACAGCACTCATCGACTTGGTGGTTCTTGACAGTGCTCACCTGAGCAGCAGGCTCCTGTGCCTGCTCAGTGGAACTTGCTTGGCAGTGCTCCTTCCCAGCACGAAAGCCCATCACTGTTAGTCAGCGGGGCTTTGCGTCTAGGACATTTCTAGAATGCTAAACTCCTCCACAAGCAGTTAACCCCGTAGCTGGGAAAGCTGAGACCCTGTCCACCCCACACTACTGTCTACCTACTTGGAAGTGACCCGTTCTCAATGCAAGGGAGCCCTAATGTGGTAGGATAGAGAGTTCTGAGTGCCTCACTTAAGAAAGTGGCCCCCAGGAGGTAGGCAGAGAATGGCTTGCTCAGTGAGTTTGATCCCCAGACTTATGTAGAAAAAGCCAGATGTATTAGCATGCACTTATAAACTCAGGACTGAGAGGTGGAGGCAGGCTGAGCTGGTGGCCAGGCAGCCTAGTCTCATCCGGGAGCCCTAGGCCAGTGACGCACCCTATCCCAAACAAGGTGGACGGTGCCTGAAGAATGGCACTGGAGATTGACCTCTGGCCTGCACATGCACACAGAAAAAGATTCATTTCAAAAAGTGGTCCTGGGGCTGGAGAGATGGCTCAGCGGTTAAGAGCACCAAGTGCTTTTGCAGAGGACCCAGGTTCGATTCCCAGCACCCACATGGTGGCTAAGAACCGTCTTTAACTCCAGTTCCAGGGGAATCCGACACCCTCTTCTGACCTCCGTGGCATTGCACGACATGAGTGCACCAACCTACATGCAGACAGTTCACTCATACACATACAAAATAAATAAATAAATAAATAAATATTTAAAAAGTGGTCCTGGGCTGGAGAGGCAGCTCAGCTGGTAAAGTGTTTGCATAGTGTGTACAAAGCTCTGGGTCCAGTGCCCAGCACCACATAAACAGCGTGGTCCACCTCAGTTTGGGAGGTGGAGATCAGATGTAGCAAGAGTGAAGCCAGAGTAGCATATTTGATGCTACACAGCTCCCACTGTGTGTTTTTATTTCCAGTAACAAATGTATTTATTTATTTTTTTTTAAAGGTGTGCACCACCACGCCCGGCATTTTTATTTATTTCTATATGTGTATCAATGTACTGTCTGCATGCAAGTTTGTGCACCCATGTCGTGCAATGCCGCGGAGGTCAGAAGAGGGTCTTGGATTCCCCTGGAACTGGAGTTCTCCTGGAATTGGAGTTTCAGACGGTTCTCGGCCACCATGTGGGTGCTGGGGATCGAACCCGGGTCCTCTGTAAGAGCGGTCCGTGCTCTTAACCGCTAGGCCATCTCTCCAGCCCCTATTTATTTATTTATTTTAAGGGATTCACAATATAAGAGCACAGTCATTTTCAGATCACATTAACGTTGCTCAATTTGCCATATAATTAGGTAATTGGCACTAGCATCCACAGATGAGGGACACCATTCGTCCTTTGTTTTTCTGGGACTGTGTTACTTCACTCAGCATGATGTCTTCTAGCTCCAGCCATTTATCTGCAAAGCTCATGATGTCATCTTTTTTTTTTTTTGGTCTTTTTGAGACAGGGTCTCCCTGTAGCCCCAGCTGTCCTGGAACTCACTCTGTAGACCAGGCTGGCCTTGAACTCACAAAGATCCACCTGCCTCTGCCTCTGCCTCTGCCTCCCAAGTGCTAGGATTAAAGGTGTGCATCACCACACCTGGCAATGTCATCTTTCTTTACCGCTGCATAGAACTCCATTGTGTAAATGTACCACATTTTCTCTATCCACCTGTCAGTTGAGGGGCACTGTGTGTTCTTAACCCAGTCATTCTCCTGTCTTTTCCTTCCAAATGATGGATGGTTATAGAAGATGGTTTGGCAAAGACACTTCAAAAGGGCAAAGACAACATCTGCCCCTAATCTTAAAATCCTGCAATTCTGCACTGTGAAAGGGCCCTTAGGAGAGGATGCAGGGACAGGGCACTTGAGAGGATGATGGAAAAGACTTTAAATGGACAGAAGTCACCATTTGATTTGATAGCCAGTCAATAATTAGGGCAAAGCATCTCTGATAAGACCTCTCAAGGCAGCAGAAGCTTGGAACATTCTACAGTTTTCATCATTAAACAGCATGTTCAGACATGTGAATAAAATCATTTCTTTTTAGAGCTTGTTAACTTCTGCAAAGGATGGCGACCATCTCTGTGGTCAGTGCTGGGGTTACAGTTCCGTGTTGTCATACCACCTTTTCTGTGGGTGCTGGAGAGCAAACTCCCATGATTGTACAGAAGCATTTAACTGGTTCAGCTATTGCCCCAGGCCATCTTCATCTAGAGTGGCTGGCCATGGGGTCCCGGGAATCCCCCGCCCCCCACCCTCCTGCCAGCCCTGGCACCTCAGGCACACACACACATCACACCTGGCTTTTCACATGGACGCTGGGGCTCTCCCCTTGCAAGGTGAGCACTTTCCTTACCAAGCCATCATCTCCCCAGCCCCACTGCCATGTTTTGATTCTGTGGTGTAAATGCATTCAGGATCTTTTAAGTTGCTACAAGATGTCAGTTGTTGCTGCCTTGGAGTTACAGCCTGTAAGCAGGGTGCATTCTCTTCACACTGCTGAAACCTCTTTGATGTGATACAGCTCCATGACCCGGGGTGAAACAGTAGCTAGTTTAGAGATTGCTTCCAGCCCTGGGTGCTTGCCACGTTTTCCCTGGGAGAACTCACTTAGGAAAAGCACTTGCAAAGATGTAAGTTATGAGCACTTGACTCTTGCATTCTGCTATGAAGCGCATCAGCAAGTGAGTTTAATAAAACATGCTGTTTAAAATAGCCTGTAATTTCCTGTTTCTGCATTTTCCTTCAGTGTCTGTGACAGGCTGAAGAGCGATGACTAAACGAAGGAACTCGCACAAGCTAGTCTGGTGCTGTTTGCAAACCATCTCTGAGCTGCTGCTTGGTGAACAGTTCTCCATGCCGGCTGGGGCTGGGGCTTTTTTCTCCTCTTGTGTTGATTCAATTTGTTAATTTTAAAAATGCAAACTACTCATTCATAGCTTCCAGCACCTGCTTTTGACCACAATGAAACTGATAAAAAATACGGAAATGGATAATTTCTCATGAGAGTGCCCTTATTCTCTTTTTTCTCAATATATTTTTATTGACTCTCTGTGCATTGCATACATCTTAATCATATTTAGACCTCCTCCCCTATCTATACTCTTCACACCCCTGCACCAGAATTTCATGCATTCTGCCCTATTCGTTAAGGCGTATCGAATCAGGCTTATGTACCCAGCTGTTCCTCTGTACATCCACCGGAGCCTGGTCAGCCTACAAACTCTCCCTCACCCAGCAGTAATCAGCTTCCAATAGTTCTTAGCTAAGGTTGGGGCCTCCTGCCCACTGCTTCAGATCTATGCTGGGTTTTTGTCTGGTCAGAGTTTGCTTGACTCTTGTGCGTGCTGTCACCGTTGCTGTAAGTTCATGTGAACAAATTCCTAGAAGCCTTGAGGACTGTTTCCTTGTGGTCACCTAGCACTGCTCCCTCTTACAGTCTTCCACCCCCTCTTCCTCCACAATGGTCTCTGAGCCCTGGGTGAGCGAGGTGTAATATAGGAATCCTATCCAGGGATACAAACTTTGCAGTATCATAGTCTCTACACTTGAGCCAGTTGTAGCTTTCTGTGTTAACTGCCCTCTGTTCCACAAGGAAGCTTCACTGATGAAAGTTGAGAGATATATTAGTATTCTCTTTACCTTGTGTTGAACATGAGCCTTATGTGTAGAGGTCCCACTGTAGATGTGTCGCTCTGGGCATCTCACGGACACTTGCTCTCTTGTTTGAGCAGTTGTAGAACTCTCATAGTCTATATATGTTGCAAAAAAGAAGCTTCTTTAGAGCCGGGAGTGGTGGCGCACGCCTTTAATCCTAGCACTTGGGAGGCAGAAGCAGGCGGATCTTTGTGAGTTCAAAGCCAGCCTGGTCTACAATGTGAGTTCCAGGACAGCTGGGGCTACAGGGAGACCCTGTCTCAAAAAGACCAAAAAAAAAAAGAAGCTTCTTTGATGAGTGGTGACTGGCATACTTGTCAGGGTAGTCTGGAGTCCGCGGGACGATCAGGAGGGGCCCTAGGGCCAAGGCAGAGGCGAGGACAGTGCACGGAGGGTCTCACTGGCTAAGCAGAGTGGGCGTGAGCCCTGGGGCAGGAGAATGTCAAGATTTTTCCTTATTTCTCAGTCCCTTTTAATAACTATTCTCATGATTTAAAGTGACAAAAATCTGCAAAGATGATTTATCTGTAGGAACAGGACTCAGCTTCCCACCAAGACGTTCCCAGAGGCTGAGCAAATGCCGGAGTGAACCTGGTGCACATTGGGCTGAGGCTTGGCATCAGACACATGACCCCTACACATACACATACACCACTGACTGTCACGTGATTCTGGACACTTTGTAGATGCCCTTTGGTTGACTGTGATGAAGTGAGCTGTGCACACATGACCCTGGCTTCCTCCCTGTCAAGAGTTGAGTGGGTTCTGAAGTCCATTGGCACAGCATTTGGACATCTAAACTATACTCAAGGCTCAAAGTGTCCCCTGTGAGGATCAAGAAGGTAAAGGACAGGCTGTGCAAGGGATGGACCAGGTCACAGACAGAGCTGAGTGAAGGAAGCCGAGAAACAGCGCTGCCCGTGCCTGCAGAAAGGAACAACGCAGAGAGAGCAAAGACGACATTTCCCCTTTGTCAAATCTCATAAAGGGAAAAGGTCAGAAGACTACAGGGTTTTCTTTACTGGGGGAGGGGGATTCTTATGTTGTTCTTCAGGTCTGTAGATGTCCGCAAAGCTCTCTGTGTCCAGGTAGTGGCACTGGCCAAGTCAACTCTCTCCTGTTGAGTTCAGGCACAGAGGTGGCTTTGGGTGAGACTGAAATAAAGCACATGAGGAATAGGTCAGAATTTGGAGTCAGATTGCTGGGATCCAAAGCCAAATTCTGCTGCTGTAGCCAGAAAGCCAGTCACCTAGTGCTGGCCCCTTGATCTGAAGATCCTTTGCTATAGTCACAGGCTTGCACCTCATACTGAGGTCGGGATTGTCATAATACAGGCCTGACTCTCACAATGTTGTTAGACTCACAGTGCATCACCTGCTCCTCACACTGTTAGATTGTCACAGTGCATCACCTGCCCCTCACCCTGTTGTTAGACTGTCATAGTGCATGGCTGGCCTGCCCCTCACCCTGTTGTTAGACTGTCACAGTGCAACACCTGATCCTCACCCTGTTGTTAGACTGTCACAGTGCATGGCCTGCCCCTCACCCTGTTGTTAGACTGTCACAGTGCATGGCCTGCGCCTCACACTGTTGTTAGACTGTCACATTGTGTGGTCTGCCCCTCACCCTGTTGTTAGACTGTCACAGTGCATCACCTGCCCCTCACCCTGTTGTTAGACTGTCACAGTGCATCACCTGCCCCTCACCCTGTTGTTAGACTGTCACAGTGCATGGCCTGCCCCTCACCCTGTTGTTAGACTGTCACAGTGCATCACCTGCCCCTCACCCTGTTGTTAGACTGTCACAGTGCATCACCTGCCCCTCACTCTGTTAGACTGTCACAGTGCAACACCTGATCCTCATCCTGTTGTTAGACTGTCACAGTGCATGGCCTGCTCCTCACACTGTTAGACTGTCACAGTGCATCACCTGCCCCTCACCCTGTCGTTAGACTGTCACAGTGCATCACCTGCCCATCACCCTGTTGTTAGACTGTCACAGTGCATCACCTGCCCCTCACCCTGTTGTTAGACTGTCACAGTGCAACACCTGATCCTCACCCTGTTGTTAGACTGTCACAGTGCATGGCCTGCCCCTCACCCTGTTGTTAGACTGTCACAGTGCATCGCCTGCCCCTCACCCTGTTGTTAGACTGTCACAGTGCAACACCTGATCCTCACCCTGTTGTTAGACTGTCACAGTGCATGGCCTGCCCCTCACCCTGTTGTTAGACTGTCACAGTGCATGGCCTGCGCCTCACACTGTTGTTAGACTGTCACATTGTGTGGTCTGCCTCTCACCCTGTTGTTAGACTGTCACAGTGCATCACCTGCCCCTCACCCTGTTGTTAGACTGTCACAGTGCATGGCCTGCCCCTCACCCTGTTGTTAGACTGTCACAGTGCATGACCTGCCCCTCACCCTGTCGTTAAACTGTCACAGTGCATCACTTGCCCCTCACCCTGTTGTTAGACTGTCACAGTGCATGGCCTGCCCCTCACCCTGTCGTTAAACTGTCACAGTGCATCACTTGCCCCTCACCATGTTGTTAGACTGTCACAGTGCATGGCCTGCGCTTCACCCTGTTGTTAGACTGTCACAGTGCATGGCTGGCCTGCCTCTCACACTGTTATTAGACTGTCACAGTGCATGGCCTGCCCCTCACACTGTTGTTAGACTGTCACAGTGCTTCGCCTGCCACTCACCCTGTTGTTAGACTGTCACAGTCCGTGGCTTGCCCCTCACAGTTTTGGGGATTGTTGCTTCAATACTGGGGAAGTGACTCATCCGGGCTGCCTGTTCATTAGGGAGGTGTATGCAGGCACCTGCTTCCTCCACAGTCCCTAGATGCCCTACAGTCAGGCTCTGAGACAACCAGACCATGCTCCTGATAGAAAGTGTTCAGGTGCTTTGGTTCTTTACAGTGAAAAAAAATAGCTGTGGTGCTGGGACTTTCAGGTCGCTCTGGAAGCTTTCAGTGGCATTCCCGAGATGCTTAATGTTCCTGAGAGCTTATTGTGACTCTCCAAGTCCCCCCAAAGTGGCTGCACAGGCAAATCCATGTCAGATTTCTTTTCCTTCAGCTTGAATTAAATCAGCTTTGGGTTAACTCAGTTATCATGAACGGAGAAGAAACTCTGGCTAGGGGAATGAACACATTATCCTTAATAAATGCAATTTGTTTTGAAGATAGAATCATTTAGAACATTGGTTGTGTGCAGGGAGCAAGAGGTGTCCCTATGAAGGAAAGATTACAATCAGCAACCCCTGACTCAGCATATTCTGCCAAAGTTCAAGTTGATTGTTTTGCCACACCAAATGGTTCTATTAGACCTGGTCTTTATTTAGGGGGAAAAATGTTGTTAAATTTTTTAGGTGATTTAAATACAGTCATTTGTGTTGATACCTAATAGAAACCAAAGCAGTATTTCTAGATAGTCATAAGTCTAGGGGCCTGCCCTATTGTAAAATAACTAGAATGCATTTTGTACTTTTTGACACAGGGTCTTATGTAGCCCAGGCTGGCCTCAACTCACTGTGTAGCCAAGAGTGACTTTGAAATTCTCTAGGGTGACAAACATTTTCTTAGTTTATGTGTAGCTGGGAATCAAGCCCAGAGCTTTATGTATGGAAGCACCTGCCAACCAAGCTACACCCCTAGCCCACATGTTCCACTTAACTATCAGATTGTCTAAGGTGACTGACTGACTTGGTTTCTTGAATGTGTACTTTTTCTTTTTTGTTGGTTTTTTTTTGTCTTTTTTTTTTTTTTTTTTTTTTTTTTTTTTNACCATTCATCACTTTTTTTTTTTTTTTTTTTTTTTTTGAGACAGGGTCTCCCTGCAGCCCCAGCTATCCTGGAACTCACTATGTGTAGACCAGGCTGGCCTTGAACTCACAGAGATCCACCTGCCTCTGCCTCCCAAGTGCTGGGATTACAGGCATGCACCACCATGCCTGGCAGTGAAATGTATACTTTTTCATAGATGAGTCTAGTTATAGAGGTGGGTACTGATTGGTAGGACCCAAGACAAGAATTAAAGAAGCCCTGTGATTGGAGAATGAGAAACAGAGGCCAGAATTCAGCAACACGGTATCAGAGCTGCAGCATGACAGCCCCCCAGCTTCTTGGCAGCAGATTCTCTACCACCAGGCTCAGGAACAGCTTGGCATACTATCTCCTCTAAGCAGCACTGAGGGGCCAGGATGCCTATTGGGCCATTTTTCCTGGAGAGCTGTACAGAAAGCCTCCTCCCCACAGGTCAAAGAAACAATCCCACTCAAATCCAGCCTGCTGAAGTGACAAGCACTTGGGTCCCAATCCCCAGTCAACCCTCCACCCCTTGCCTCCTGTAGCTTCTTCAAAGCTGGCGGCCAGGAGTCTTATCACCCTCCCATTTCATCAAGGGAATGTTATAGGCAGGACAGAGGACATGTTCTACTCCATCACCTCAGCTTGCCCAGGAACACCAGGCTGGCCATTTCCAAACTCTTGTCCTATCAGTGCTGTGAAACCCAACAGCCGGAGAAGATATTTCTATTTTCCAATGAGTCAAATTCCAGTCCAGTAAGAACCCCCAGCCAGCCCAGCCTTCCCCCCACTGGCTTTACCCAGGATGGCCGTACCCCAGGCGGAGCATGGCTCTGTCTGGAGGATATCACTCCAGAAGTAATTCTCATCAACCCCCAGTCACCTGTCCATCTCGTGGTGGAGACCTTGTCCATCCAGATGGTTAGTGACAGAATAAACCCTTGCTCAGAAGACTCCTGAGCTGGAAGTTATAAGGTTTAGTTTATTTCCAATTCAAATTATTATAGATCCATGCTAGATCATTCTAGCATCTTCTAAGGTTTTACCTATTTGGGGAGGGGGTCTATTGTATTGATTTCTGGTCAATTGAGTCTGTGTCTCTGCCCCCCTCCCCTCACCTCTCTTTCTCTCTCCCTGAGCCCAGTGCCTGAAGCTGACCTTGAACTTCTGGTCCTCCTTCCTCTATCCCTGCACACACACACACCTAACATTGGCTTTGCAGGTGTGTGCCAGCATGCCTGGTTCATGCCTCACTGAGGATGAGACTCTGGGCTTCATGCTTGCCAGGCCAGCGCTCACACTGCGACTAAGCCACATCCGCAGCCCCAAAGACTGCTGCTCCTTAACCACAGAAGTATAACCGAGATAGTGGTTGGAGAACAAGATTAGGTGTGTGGAGTCAGGTTCTTGCCTAGTTCTGCCTGTCACTGGCAGCCAGCAGTAGGACACTGCTTTCCTCTCTGCCTTGGTCCCTTGTCATCTGGGCTCAAAAGGCTTTAAGATTGCTGTCTTCTGACCTGATCAGGGGTAAGTCTAAGAACTGGGGATTTTTTTAAAGAATATTTATGTATACATGTGTGCACCTGTGTGTGAGTTCACATTTATGCATACATGTGTGCACCTGTGTGAGTTCACATTTATGTATACATGTGTGCACCTGTGTGTGAGTTCATTTATTTATATATGTGTGCACCTGTGTGAGTTCATATTTATGTATACATGTGTGCACCTGTGTGAGTTCACATTTATGTATACATGTGTGCTCCTGTGTGAGTTCATTTATGTGTACATGTGTGCACCTGTGTGTGAGTTCATTTATTTATACATGTGTGCACCTGTGTGTGAGTTCACATTTATGCATACATGTATGCACCTGTGTGAGTTCACATTTATGTATACATGTGTGCTCCTGTGTGAGTTCATTTATGTGTACATGTGTGCACCTGTGTGTGAGTTCACATTCACCGCCACAGAAGAGGGACCCCTGGGACTGGAGTTACATGTGTGGGTGCTGGGAACCGAACTCAGGTCCCCTGCAAGAGCAGCAAGGCTCTTAACACATTTCTTCCCTCCTCCCCTCCCGTGGCTGGGTCTCTTCTCCCCCCCCCCGTGTGTGTGTGTGTGTGTGTGTGTGTGTGCGTGTGTGTGCTATCTAGGAGAACTGTTCTGTGCACCAGGCTGCTGCCTCACTGTGACAAGACAGTTCTGCTGGCAGACTGGCTCCCCCTGCTCAGGTCCCCACCTCCCAACCGCGGCCCATTAGCTGGGTACCCCAAGCCAGCCAGGCACAAAGCTGCTAGGTACTCCCGGGGCAAGATCATGCTCGCCTTGCCAGCCAGCTCCACGCGGGCGGGGACCTGAACCTCTCTCTCCCCTCTCGTGCCTATCCGCAACAGAGCCACCGACGTTCGCTCTGCCTTTTTTTATGAAGACAGTCTTTGCAGCTGTGACTATAACATTTTTTTTCCTTACCACCTAAGATTATGGTCCCATAACCCAATTAGTGACATTTGGTGGTGGTCCAAGCAAGTGCCTCCCCGTCCCGGGTTTTAATTTGGGGATCCCCAGAGGCTGCACTGCACATCTGTAGCCGGCTGCCCCTCCTCTCCCGGTATTTGCTCAGGGTTTATGGCGGGATTAGCTGTGGTCGGAGCCGGCTGCGCCTCCTTCCTCCTCGCTGCTCCCGAGCCGCGAGTCCTTTCCTCGAGTCCTTTCCACTCCTTTCCTCGAGTCCCGGCACCTGGAGGGCGGCCACGGGACTCCCGCGAGTGTGTGGCGCGGCAGGTCGGCGTGGGGAGGGCTGCTCCGAGCTCCTCCTCGCGCGCGGCGCCCCGCCCCCACTCGGGCCGCCGAGGCTGCGGGCCTCCGGGCGCTCATTGTGCAGGCAGCTGGCACCGGCTGGAAAGGGAATTAACATAACAAAGAGCCCGAGCGCGGCGGGCCCGGCGGGGGCTCTGCGCAACGCCTGCGGCTGGAGAAGCGGCAGTCGCCGGCTGCTGCGCACCCCGCGCGGCGAGACGTGCGTGCGTGGGTGTGAATCCTGCGTGTGCGTGCACGGTGTGAGCTTGCCGAGCGGCGTCCGCAGGCCCCGCAGCGCCGTGGCCGCCTCGCCTGCCGCGCCGGCGCCCCGCACCCCTAGCCCCTTCTCCTTCCTCCCCAAACGCGGTGGCGGCGTGATCGCCGTCTGTTCTCACACCCGGCAGCACCTTGGAACCCACCGGGACCTTCCTCGAGCTGCACTGCTGAGGCCTGACTGTGGGCGTTGATTGTCCTTAGTAGCTCTAGGTTTCTAGAGACGGACACCGCCGGCCCCGAAGACCCTGGCCCTGGTCCGGACCTGACCCTGGGCCTGACCTTGGCCCCGATCCTGGCTCTGACCTGACCTTAGCCCAGATCTTGACCTTGGCTCTGACCCCAGCCCCTGTGTCAGCACTCGGGGCAAGGGCCGCTGGCGTTGGGTTTGGAAAGTTGGAGCCTGGCCCTCCCTTCCCTGGCTGGGGTCAAGGACTCGTTCCTGAACAGAGTCGGAGAGAGCTGACCACTGGCAGCCCCCACCCCGGTTACAGCAGATTCCAAAGCCAGTTCTTTTCACATTATAGCCAGGCTTTTAGAGTACTGCCAGACCTAGAGCTCGCCAGGTCCCTTGGACGTCCGCAGTACGGGACTGTGAGACGTGGGAGTCGGAGCCACCAGGACCCACGACCCGACCCGGCCCGGACGTACTCCGTCACCTTCCACGGGGTCGCCTTCTCCAAACCCGGCCCCTCCCTGCTGCAGGCAGAGGCGACAGCCCAGGGCCTCCTGGCATCTGGGAGCTGGCGCCAGCTGCGCTGCCCCGGGCGGGCGGGAGCAGGCGGAGGAGGCGTGACAGCGGGGACGCGGCCCTGGGGACCCGGGCAGCACCTCGGGGCCTGAGCTTCGTCGCGCTGTGCGTTTCCTCCTGGCGAGACCGGGCGTGGCTGAGCCTCCTCCCCCACCCGCCCGATCGACCCTTGCAGGCTGAGCCGCCCAGCCGCTGAGCTGAGTTCCCAGGCGCCGCCTGCTCCAAGCTCCCATCACCCACAGAGCCTGGTTCTGAGAATGCGCTCCATGTGCTGCGCAACAGCCTGCTTCCAAAGCACCAGCAGTGCCACTGGCCATTCTGCGGTTATCGGGGTGGAGGCCCAGGTTTAGTGTCTGGAGGTTTCACTGTGGCCGGTTGGAGCCCAGGCAGTGTTGGGTGCCAAGGTCTAGGGCTGCGTTTTTCCTCCAAAGCCTTCATCTAAGCATGCCAGGCGGCCCCCACAACAGGGAGCCAGTGGTCTAGCCTGAGCAACACCCTATCTGAGGTCAGCCACCTGGCAGGTGAGCTGGTGGCCTCGAAGGTCGGGGGTGGCCTCTGTTGTTGAGTTGGGAATTCTCTCAGGCCCTAACCACTGTGTTCATTCTCGATAAATGGTTTCTTAATAATCGTTTTAATTAGCAAAAAGCCTGTCTTATTAAAGCTAATTAAAGGCAATTTGGGAACCTTATTTTCATACAATCATAAAATTAGAGCAACAAGAGGCTACAGAAGTGAGGAGTGCCTCTGCCTTCATGCAGAGGGGCAGAGGGGCTGGCAAGGGACCCCAAGCCAGGCCTGAGGGGAGGAGGACCCAGACCGTGCCTATCTTCAGGAGGTCTGTCCCTATCTTCAACTGGAGTCTCAGAGACACCCAACCTACTCACCCTCTCTCCCCCCTCTTCCTCCTCTTCCCTCTTCTTCTTCCTCTCTTCTCCCTCTTCCCTTCCCCCTCCTTTGTACTCTCTTCTCCTTCCTCCCCTTCCTCTTCCTCCTCCTCCTTCTCCTTCATCTCTCTCCTTCTCCTCTAGTTATCTTTACTTGAAATCAAAAGGCACTCCCTCCCTTAGATCTGGGCTTCCCAGAATTCCAAGGGATACACAGATGCCCACTTCCTCCAGAGGCTGTCAATCTTCTGACCTCTTCCCCTGTACCTGAGGTCCCGCCCCCATGGGTATAAATGGTTGGGCTCCAGTTGTCTTGCCCTGCCTTTGCTCCTGCCCTGCTGCCCCTGTTCTGCCACGTGTCTGCAGCCGCCCGCTCTGGCAGTCCCACATGGAAGTAAATCATGTTCCGAGAGTGACTTAAGCCTCATGTACCTTTTATCTGGGGGCTGGAGGTGTGTGGCCTTTTTTATAACCTAACACCTTCCTCCTACCAGGCACCAGCAGCCAGACTCTGTGAGGCCTCACTCCTGCCTGCAAGCACCCCTTCACCTTGCATTCCTTCCCTGCTGTTCTGGGGTGACAGTGCCACCAGCCTTCAAGGTGCGCCGAACCTCTTGGGCCTGACCTTGTGTCCCCCAAACCTCAGCCTAACCGTACCCTTCTGACATGGGGTCTCCATGTCCCAAGTCCTCTGCAGCTGACTCAGCCTTTTAGATTTTCATCTAGCCTGGGACGACCTGTCCTTTGTCCCCCCATCACAGAAGTCTCTTGCTGAAACTGTATCCATAGCAAACTGTCAGGCTAAGTGTTCAGCTGCCAGCTCTCAACGTAATTGTTCAAGTGGGGGCATTTGCCTTGACAGCTATTGCCACCAGACCTTATGCCGAGAAGGTCTCCTCACCAGAAGAAAGTGCTCACTGGGGACATTCGGATTCACCTTCCCTGGGTAGGAACGGGGACAGAAGTGGCACCAAAGCAAACCAGCATCTGCACGCCCATACCCCATGCATCAACCACAGTGGTCACTTTCTCCATTGCAGCCAAGAAAGGGCTGCATTTCCCATCCGGGAGCATCCTCTGCAGGTCAGCCCCACCACAGCGTCCTCGGGGCTGGAGCTACAAAGACTTGTATGATTAAAGCTGGTGTTACACGGTTGTGGCCGCATTTTCAAGGAGCTGCAGAAATCCACACAGGACCCCTGGGGCAGGACACAGGCCACTCCCTTTTAAAAAGTCATGAAATCCAATTAACCAGCTGGAAGGCGGCATGGCAGGCCTCCTCGGGGTTAATACATAATAGAACAGGGCCTGCATGGGAAAAGCCGGCTCTGCTACAAACTGCAGGGCCACGATGAACCCTTGGGGCAGGAAGAAACCAGCAGCAGCACTGGTGGGACCAGACGCGAAGGTCCCTGAGAGGCACCTGCCCCTCCTTCACTCTGAGCCTCTACCGTTGTCAATAAGCCCTGAGTAGGGCAGAGCCTTAGAGGGGAGTGAGTGGTCCCAATGCTAGGTCTGTCTGGTTGTCCCTCCAGCTGTTCAGACCTCCACTTCCTGCCCTGTTCATGTGAGGACTCTTCCTTACCCTCCGAGATAGATGGTGATAGATGATAGATAGATGATAGATAGATAGATAGATAGATAGATAGATAGATAGATGATAGATAGATAGATGATAGATAGATGATAGAAAGATAGATGATAGATAGATAGATGATAGATAGATGATAGATGATAGATAGATAGATGATAGATAGATGATAGATAGATAGATAGATAGATGATAGATAGATAAATAGATAGATAGATACCCGACCATCCGGGTAGGCTCCCTGCTTTTGGTAGTCCAGCCAGAATTGTTCAATGGAAATATAATTTTAATTGCAGATATGATTTTAAATTTTCTAGTAATCTCATTTAAAAGCAAGTTTGAAGAATCAAATGACATTAATTTTAACGTATTTTATTTACCACAACATATACAAAGTATTTTCACTTGAACATGTAACCAATATAAAAATCCTGAATGAGGTATTTTGCAGAGTGTGAACTACAGTGTGTTTTATAATGTGTGTCAGTCAGGACGAGACAAGAGTCCACCTGTTCAGTGGCCACACATGGCCCGTGGCTTCTATGTTGGACAATGTCAGTGTGCGGCACTGTGATGCCTGGAAACTCCAACTATATCCCTTTCCTGCTTGTCCTGGGGTCCCATCATGTACTTGCTTCCCAGAGCCCCTCAGCTAAGCCCTTGAGTAAGTTCCAGGCTGTGGAAACACAGAGAGGCACTGGAAGCGGCAGTTGCTCCCAGGGATCACCCCATGTGTCCCCCAGGCTCCTTGGGCTGGGTCCACCTGTGTCATCATCACTGTGCCACGAGGGGTAGCATGCTAGAGTGAGCTGAGCCAGGGCTGGGGCCCAGCAGACAGGGGTGTTGGCTGCAGACGGTGTTCCCAGGGTGGTAAAAGCTATTGTTAGGAGCGGAGCAAGCAGGAGCCTTTAATCCTCCATTAGCAGAGCAGGGGAATGTGGGCGGCAGGTCTTGTCAGGAACATACTGGCAGGAGGGGGGGCGCTTGGCATTCCTGAGCCACCATGGCTTCTGCTGCCATCCTTCGTTCAGCGCCTCAATGTTTCCGGGCTGGGCCGGACCGGACCCCAAGTCCTCACCTCCTCCACTGCTCTCCCACTGTGGTAGTTTGCAGCCTCTAAACAGGCTGCAGGTGCCTGGCTCTGCATGCCAGACATCCAAGCACGCAGAGAACGCAATCCTGGGTTCCTATATTCCGATCTACACATTTAGATTGTGGTCTGAGAAACAAGTGCCTGAGAAGACCATAGACTAGGACACAGGACACACTGTCCACACACCTGTCCTTCCTCTCTGAAGCTCTCTGCTACCTGTGGAGTAGCAGTAGATATGAGGGATTGCTAGGCCAAGGTCTCAGGCGTGTCCCCAGGCAGCCAACTTCAGCAGCTGAACAGGAGCTCTAGAAGAAGTGCTGTCCATGGAGAGGGCTCCCCATGCAAGGAGCATCACTGGGGACTCCAACTCTGACCTTATGTCACCACCATTCCCAGGCTTTACAAAGGGAAAGTGGGAACTGAAGTTATGGCTTGGTGGTTAAGACCACATACTACTACTGGGACTGGAGTTATGGATTGTTGATAGCTGCCATGTAGATGCTGGGAACTGAACCCAGGGCCTCTGCAAGACCAGCCAGTGCTCTTAACTGCTGAGCCATCTTTCTAGCCCCTTCTTACAGTGTTTCTGAAAATACTAATTAAAATGTATACATAAGAATCACAAAAAAAAAAGAGGAGCAAAAACAAATCAGGACAAAACGATGGATTTTCCTTTGTTCAGGACCCTGGTTTAGAGTTTCTTGAGGACACTATATGGAACAATGAAGTGCTTCCTGCTTAGACTTCAGGGTCTTGTTCTCTATTCTACCCATTCAACAACACAAACACTCATGTCTACTACTTATAAGAAGTTTACACTATACTACATGCACACACACACACACACACACACACACACCACACTACACATTTTAATATACTAAAGTCTTCCCAATGCCTGACTCACAGGTGTAAATCAGGCCTGTCCCAGATGAGGTAGAAATCTTCACCTGGTTCAGGTGCTGGGCAAAAACTGGAATCCTTTGGCCTCTGTGGAGCCTCAGCTGTACACACACCCAGGTCCCTCAACATCTTAGGACAGAGGGTGACTAACCGTCTCGGTTTATCTGGACCAGGCTCATTTATGTCTGTGATTAATATGACCCCTTTCCTGCCCTGTGTCACCACTAACATGATAAATTATATGTCTGTTCTGTTCTGTTCTGGGAGGACAGCAGTCACTGGCCTCTCGGAGATGCTGGCAGATGTCACTGTAGTCTGACCTTGAGGTCCCAGCGGCAGAGCTCAGATCCCATGGGGAAGACAGGTGGCTCGTCTTTGCTTGTGTGTGTGTGTGTGTGTGTGTGTGTGTGTGTGTGTGTGTAGAACTGAGACCCCTGGAAACATGGGCTCCTAATTTCTGGTCTCCTAAGAGCTAAGAGTATGTAAGACACAGACTCTTGAACAGGCTCTTCTCTCAGCCAAGCCACAGAGCTACCCTACCCTAGTCCCCAGCCCTTTCCCGGTATCCCTGTGTCCAGATCCCGTACATACAAATCCTTCACTTCAGGACGCTCGCCAGCGCCTTTTTAGTTTTATCTATATTTGACAAGAGCTTCATTTCCCACAGTCCCATGTCTCTTGCTAGGGTTAAGAGCTACCTATTAAAAGTCCCTAAGTGCAAGGTTGGGTCACCTCAGCAGCCAGGGCTTCACAAGGGTGGAACAGTTGCCTCATTGGGTTAGAGGCCCAGAGACAGGACTCCTGTGATCTGGAGGACCAGGATTTCCTGGGCTCCTGGCTGTAGCCTTGTGCCCAGGGACAGCTCCTGGAGGTTCAAGGGGAAGCAGAGGTATGGAGCTTGTTCTAATTAGCCCCCAGTTGGGCTGTGGGCAGGGTGAGAT
Source organism: Rhizomys pruinosus (assembly GCA_009823505.1). Taxonomy (NCBI): domain Eukaryota; kingdom Metazoa; phylum Chordata; class Mammalia; order Rodentia; family Spalacidae; genus Rhizomys; species Rhizomys pruinosus. The sequence goes on along the minus strand of VZQC01005442.1, from coordinate 679,375 downwards.
TCGCCCCTGCTCCTCCCTCTCAAAGCAGTCCTGCTGTTTCCAGCCAGCCGGGGCCTCCAGGCTGCAGAGCAGACTCCTGCTTAATGAAGCAAGCTCTCCATCTGTGGTAGGCCCTCCAGCTGCCTGGGGCCTGGCTTTGGGGAAAGCAGTCAAGACATCCCTCATCCCAGGCCCCCCACTCCTCTACTCACCAGGGGGTCCACTCCCCCACAGCCAGCCTCACCCGCCCATGTTAGGCTAATGAGTTCCAGACCCCTCACCAGAGCCCCCCCTGCAGGGGCCGACCTATTTAATTAAAGCAGCAGCTTCCAAATATGGAGGCTCTCTGCCCCTGGCCACAGACAGCTCTGGCCTGCTTGGACTCTGGCTCGCCTCCATCCCCGACTTTCTTCTCCTCCCTCCCTTCCCTCTCCTGCTTTTTCCAACATCTGTGTCCAGAAAGGAAGAAAAACCCTGTTTGGACTGGCCTCCTTCCACCGTCATTTTCCCCCCTTTTCAAACGTCTTGTCTAAAGCAGAGTCAGTTACATAAACATCCCAGTTCTTTCCATAAATTGTCCCAGTCTCTGAACAATAGAGTTACTGTGCCAGGGAAGAGGGGGCGCACAGCCACACCCACAAGTGCTGGTCCCGAGGCCAAATAGAACCAGAAATTCACTCTTTGAAAGAGCCCAAAAGGAAATCCAGACTCTTCGGGTGAGACCTTCACTGTCGTGCTTGGAGCACTTTCTCCCCCAAAGTCCTGTCTCTCTCCCACTGTGCCTTCAGCTCCAAGCATCGTGTTTGAACAGATGCCCAATTTCTGTTGTTTCCTTCATTGCCTGACAGTGGGTGTCACACCGTGTGTCCGTGTCCCAAGGGCAGAGTATATGGCTTATGAAGCTGCTGATGGTGGTGGTGTGTGTGTCCATGTGTGTCTGTGTGTGTTGGCAAGATCCTTGGCGGCACACCCTTGAGATTTTGTTGCCTTTTTCTTAAAATAGAAGCAGTTAGACCTCACTAAATCAGACCAGTTGGAGAAGATTCCAGAGCAGAACAGTCTGGCATAACACAGTTAAACCCAGGCCCTCTTACTTCTCCCAATGAGTCTGGTTGCTGGAATTGGACCCAATCGTGTGGGCAGATACAGTCCTGTGGGACTCAGTCCACAAATAGAGATAGCTCACAGAAGTCTCAAGGGACATGGCGGGGGCTTTAAGAAAGGGGTCTAATGAGAGAGCTTTTAGACAGTGGGGACATGCTTTGAAGGGACATGGGGTTGAGAACACAAGGCTCTCTTCTTCTTTCTCGCTTATTTACTTCTCTGTGTAGTGCATGTATTTGCCTGTGTACACGTGTGCTCAGGTGTGTGTACATGTGTGTGGGGCCCAGAGGTTGATATCTAGTGTCTTATCACAGTCACTCTCCACCTCTCTCACTGAGCCTGGAGCCTGCTGATTCAGCTATATTGGCTGGCTGTCAGCCCCTGCAGGCCCTTGCATTGGAGTTACAAGCGTGCACTGTGCACCCAGCTTTCTATGTGAGTGCTGGGGATCAAGCTCGGGTCCTTGTGCTTAAATAGCAAGCATTTTACTGACTGAGCATCTCCCCAGTGTGTGACTATGACAGATTCATGACGCCACACACCCCACTGCGGTGCAACACCACATACCTCACTGTGACACCACACACCCCACTGAGACATGCTGCCTTGGCAGAGGCCTGGAAGCAATGGGGCCACCATGGACTGAAACTTTGGAAACTGTGAGCCAAAATAAACATTTCCTCTTTTTAAATTGATTGTCTGGGGTATTTTGTTACCATAACAGAAAGCTGACAGCAGTGTGAGAGGACACTGACAACACTGCTCCAGCTCCCAGCACACGTGGAAGGAAAGGCTGAAGGCTGGGGCCGGGGCCCTGAGTGACAGGAGATAGCAAGACCCAGAATTGAATGGGGTTGTTGGGCAGGCGTCATGGGAGGGGGTCTGGAGCTGGAAGCAGGTATGGGTATTCAAGGGTTAAAAAGCTCAGCTGTGTGCGTTGAAGGTCAGGAAGGAGCTGTATCAACAAAGATCCTTTCTACTGGGCAAGGTGGAGCCAACTTTAATACCAGCATAGGTGGGGGGGCTAAGGTAGGACACTGAGTTCCAGGCCAGCCTGGGCTACATACTGAGACCTTGTCTCAAAAAAGAAAAACAAGCAAACTTCTTTAGAAACCAAGGGAGGAAGGAAAGATGCTTTTGGGCTGGACTAAGAGGAAACAGATCATTTGGTTACACTAGCACTTCCCACTAGGGTGACTTTACTCCCCAGTGGACTTTTTGGTAGAGATGTTCTTGGAGCTGTCAAAACCAGAGTAGCATATGCTACTGGACTGACATGGAGGGGGAGGAGGGCAGAATCCTGTGCACAGTACAGCTGCCCACAGTGAAGTGCACGGCTCCAGGTAACAGCCGGTGCTGCTGAAGCCTGAAGTTCCGTCCTACATAATGAGCAACTCCAGGCGTCTGGGTAGTATACTGGTGTGGGAAGAGCTAGGTGCTCTCCATCAGAGGGCTTCGCTTCCGACATTTATGGGGCCTTTATCCCCTCAGGTGCACAGGAGTCTACAATGGCTCCGAGAATCACTTCTTCACGCAGAGCATCGCCCTTGTCCCTCGCCTGGTACTAAATCTACTCTGGCAAGGGGATGACCACTAGTTTAATCAAGACCCCCCCCCCCCATGCCTACACTGAGCACTGGGCAACAAGCCTGAAACCAGAAGGAAATTTATACTGCTAGAAAAATGACGTGCTTTCTGCAGAGGAGGGAAGGTGCTCTGCCCTTTCCAACAGATTCTCTTGCCTCCTGAGCTCATGAAACATAGTCGTGCACTGGCCCTCCAGACTGGGACTCACTCCTCAGTCACCTAATTTGGCTCTAGTCCCTCAGTCCAACAGCAGCTACAGAGTGCCTCTTACCATTGACCTAGGTCCTATCACCCTGGAGGTTTGGGCTGGTGATGGAGAAATTGATTAAATTGCCTCAAATTATAAGGGGATGCTGTAAATAGAAAGAAAGTGCACTATGAAAGCAGACAAAGGAGCCCTTCCTCAGGAGCTGTGACAGCAAGACAGCATGCAGAAGAGTGGGGAAGGGTGGCTTGGTTGAGCTAACATCTGGAATATGCATGGAATTTAGTCAGATGAAGACAGGACACAGAAGACACTTCCCTGGAGGGTGACCACACATACACATCCTTCTGTTGGAAGGAACATAGTTCAATCCAGTGACCAACACAGGGAGGTGCTGTAGTTCCGACTACCCATCCAGAGACGAGCATAGGAAGACTGAGACACAGGTCAGGACGAGGCCTCTCAGCCCTTAACATGCTGCATCTGTTAAAGATTTTGGTTTTGATTTAAAAACAACAACAACAACAAAAACACCACTCAGGAGGCAGAGGCAGGAGGATCTCTGTGAGTTCAAGGCCAGCGTGGTGTACAGAGTTCCAGGACAGCTGGAGCTACAGGGAGACCCTGTCTCAAAAAGACAAAAAGACAAAAAACAAACAAAAAAAGAGTTCACTACGTGGCCCAACTAGCCTAGAACTCATGTATGTAGTAGGCTGGCTTTGAACTCATAGAGATCCACCTGCCTCTGCCTCCTGAATGCTGGGATTAAGGGTGTGTTCCACTGTGCCCAGTTTTGTTCTTGACGTTAAGTGTCTCAAACAGGCCTACTTTGCTTCCAGTGCAAACAAGCTCTGCCTAGAGGAATGGGAAGAAGACATTTGTACAGAGGGAGGGAGAGGGAGGCTGTGAGATTTAAGAGACCTTGAAGACAGAGGCTGATAGAATTTGTTGCTGGAGGAAAAGGAAGTAGGAAGTAGGATTCCTGGATTTCCAGACTGAGAAAAGGGTTAGTAGGTGGTTACTAAGAAAGAAAACTCTGGAAAAGTGTTTGAGCTGTGGGAAACTAAGAGTTTATGTTTGGAGGTGGCAAGGTCAGGTTCTTTGGAACGTTCGAGTGGAGATGATGAGCAGACAGCTAGATATATGGGTCTGGAGATCAAAGTAGGAGGCTGGGTTGGAAGCATAAATTGGGAGAGTATGGTGGCTGTCTGCTGCTGAGTGACAAATCACCTCAAGGCTTAGCGACCGAGAACAGCAGCCCTTTGTTAGCATGTATGGTTTGGACAAGCTGGGATTCTGGACAGGGTACAGAGGGGATGACTTAACTGTGCTCTCCAGTGTCTGAGGTCTCCTGGGGAGTCTCAGTGGCCGGGAGCTGGGACTCTCCGCTGTTGATGTTGGCTGAGACCTTGGCTAGAGTTGCTGGCTGCGACATCTCCATGCAGCCTGGGTTTCCTCACAGCATGACAGTTGGTTCCAAAAGTAAGAGTCCCAAGGGAGGGCCATGTAGAAACTGTGTCCCTCACACGACCTAACTGTGGGAGTCAGGGAGCGTCACCTCTGCTATCCTTCCTGGATGAAGTCACACTCTGCCACCCAGATTTTGGAGTGTAGACTCCTTCTTGGTGGATGAGTATCTTGTAACGATTGTGTGGGATCAATATACATCTAGCTCTGGGCACCCTTGGACAGAACCATCTGCTGATTAAAGGTAATGGATAAGTTCTCCAACAAGAGAGAATACCAAAGATTTTCTGGTTTTGCAATAGTGTATGTTGGGTGATCTTCTTGGGGACATGTGACCAAACGTCATTCACCCGAGATAGAAAACTGATGACAGACCAGAGAAATGATTCCACTCAAGTATAGTTCATGGAGCCAACAAGTCTGTGAGGTTACTTACAGGAGCATGCAAGGCAACAGAGTCAGCAAAAAGCTCCCCTGCGTCACCAAAGCTGTACAACTGGCAGGAGCACTGTTCACAGAAAGTCCTCCCAAGGAAAGTCCTCCCCACTGACTACTGCTTGTATAATCTGGGAGACATGGAAGTCCTCTCCACTGACTACTGCTTGTATAACCTGGGAGAGAGGGAAGTCCTCCCCACTGACTACTGCTTGTATAACCTGGGAGACAGGGAAGTCCTCCCCACTGACTACTGCTTGTACAACCTGGGAGACAGGGAAGTCCTCCCCACTGACTACTGCTTGTATAACCTGGGAGACAGGGAAGTCCTCCCCACTGACTCCTGCTTATATAACCTGGGTGAGAGGTCTTGTGAATCTTGTAATTTTCAGGAACTTTTGATGAAACTTATAGTTTCAGGGTTGTTGTTTTTTTTTTTAATTTCCTGAGCCTTACGGGAATGTTTCCATTGGGAAGAAATGTCTACACAGCAATGTATAAGTATAGCTTATAACTGGTCGCCTTTTCCTCTTCAGGACTTTCAAACATAATGTGACTTACTCAACACTATGATAAAGTAGACTGTGTCAGAAAATGCCGCCCAACTGTGGACTAATGGAAATGTTGGAAAGGCAGGCTGGGAGAAACCCTGGCGTTCAGTAGGTTAGATATATTTGTACCTTCAACTACAATATTTCCAACTGTTGTAGACAGTTTACTCCACCTGAAATATCTGCTTCCCCAGGAGGGAGGGGAAACTCAGGAGGAACAGAGTCACATGTCTAGGAGAAGAGAAATGGAGGAGTCTCCAAAGTGCCTCCTCTACTGTTATAAAGAGGAGTAAACAATTTTGAGAAGGCGAGTCTGACCAACCAAACTGCGGAGAGGAGAGGTTCTTGGACCATGGAGCCACAGTCCACCCGCCTGCTCTCTGTAGAGTGCTCCAAAGCTGCAATCTGTGTCCATCAGCACCTGTGTCAGGGTGGGAGTTTCAGTGCTCTGGCTGCTTTGAGTGGGTCCCATGCCTGTATATAGCCCCTCACCCTTTCTCCTATAAATAACCCTAATGAAACTCATGGCCACTTTAGTCTGCCATGGGCTCCCTTTATGGGGTGAGCAGACGTGTGCGTGCTGTGTCTCCTCAGCAAAAATCTGTCACACAATTTAGGATGAAACGAATCAGGATGTAACCTACCTAGGGTTGGGAAACACTTGCTTAGAGAAGAAGTGGGAAGAGTGGAGGGTGAAGGCTGGAGTGACTCCGGCATAGCAGAACAGAGAAGCAGACAAGGAACAGAGGAAAACGGGGCTGCTGGATCGCAGAACCCACTGGAAACTCATCCATTCATTTTTGTTATCCATCATTCACAGAACATTTGTCCAGCACCTGCCATACCAAGCTGTCCTAAGATCTAGGAATATCATAGTGAATGCAATCTCTCCTGACTTCATGATAATTATATTCTATTCCAAATGGCCAATGTATTATTCGGGGCTCTCTGGAGGAGCAGAACCAACAAAATGAACATATATTAAAAGGAGATGTACTTGGTTGGCTTGTATGATATGGCCTGGGCAGTCCAACAATGGCACCTCATGTGGGAAGTCCAGATGCCTCAGCATGACCTACCTGGTGCAGAAGGCCTAGAAGGTCCCTGCAGAGCCACTGACCTTTGTTCCATACTGGAAGGTGGTTCTGATATCCACAAAGCAATGTGACATCATGGAGTTGGAGGCTGAGCAACAGGGTAAGTGAACTGTTGTTAAATAGGGTAGGTGAGCTCACCAGCAGGACATGAAGGCAAAAAGCACAGTTGTCCCGCACACCTCCTTTTATCTGTGCTGCCCCCGAAGGTGGGACCCACATTTAGGGTGCATCTCTCCACTTCAAACAACCTGATCAGGAACCTCACAGGTGTACCCAGCGGCTTACCTCTTAGTTGGTTCCAGATCCAGAAGTCAAGTTAACAACCAAGATCAACCGTCACATCCAGGTACACAAAGACTGAAAGAATATGGGGTGGATGCAATGGATGGTGGTCACGGGTTTCCAGGTCCAAGTGGACTGCGATCCTAGAGTCCTGTTGTCCCCAGTGTCCTTCTCAGAGTCTATATAGTGTTACATTGTAGCATTTTTGTCAACTTCACTGTCTAAAACGTTCTCAAAGTATGGCATCGAAATAGTGTCTGGTGTTCCTTGTGGGGGAAAGCCCTGACGAGTCTCAGAGAGAAAACAGGTGTGGTGGCGAAACTTTGTTCATATATGACTCTGATGTGAGGTTTGCCTATTAATGCATGTATGCTAGATGAACAGGAGCACGCATCAACAAGGTTACAGTTGCAGCTTGGATCTTTGACACAATGTTGTGACTTAGGGTTCAGAGGACCCAGCCTGGTAATTCCTCAAGGCCTAAGGCAAGGGTTCATGTGGGTCGTCCCATGGTAGAGGATGAGACTCTTAATCTCAGGGTCGTGGGTTCAAGCCCCACTTTGGGCACCATTTGTGGGTCATCCCATTTATTCCCATGGTGAGCCAAGTAGAAAACACACACAGGAAAGTATAGCACATGGATGCATTGTAAGGTATCCAAATGCAGAGAGAACTTTATTCAAAAAATGGCTGTGTTTTATACAGTGTGACTCATCTCTCAGGGGCAAATCCTAGACCTCTGCATCACCACATCCCACCCCATGGGCGTGGCCAGGGAGTCCCATTGGTTAGAATGCTAGCCATTCACAGTTAACTGAATTTTCCCACAGGTTCAGTGTTGGTAATTCGGGGTTCTCAGCCACTCTGGAGTATAAGGACCATGGCACTCAACGGCACATGGTGTCCCAAAATTCTGGGGCCAGGCCAAATTCTGACCTCAGGGGAGAGGGCTTGAGGAGACCCAAGGCCTTCACAGCTGCTTCAAGCAGGTTGCTCAGGATCACATGGCATCTCTCTTGTCCGAGGCAAGGCAGCATGACCGACCCTTGTCACTCTGCCTGCCACTGCCAGTTCATGTTAGTATGTGTATTAGTTACTTATCTGGTGCTGTGATGAAACACTGTGATCCAAAGCAATTTACAGGAGAAAGCATGCATTTTGGCTTATGTCTCTGGAGGGGTAAGAGCACAAGGGGGAAGGCGGCAAATTGAGGAGAGCACACTGCTATGAACTCTCAAAGTCTGCCCCATGACGAACTTCCTCCAGCGGCGCAATACTTGAGGCTTTGGGAGACATCTCCCATTCAAACCACCACAGTAAGTTTCTTCCTGGCTCCTTAGGCATCTGGTGTCCCGTGCCCCCCCCCCCCCACCCCAGGTAGCTGCGGGCCGGCCCAGGACTCCAAGGGGACATCCCGTTTTCTGCTTCCTGTCCTCTCCTCTCTCTCCACTTCTCACTCACTCCACTTTCCACTTTCATCCTGGGGAATTAAAAGGAAACAAAGCCCTGTCTGGATCCAGGTTCCCTGCGGGTGATGGACAGGCGTCCCTAAGCAAGGGCAGGGGGCTGACCTGCAAACAGACCCTCCCTCTGGGCTGCTCCTGCCTCATCCAGGTGGAGACAGGAGCCAGAGCAGGAAGTTCAGATGGAAGGAGGTTTGCCCCACCTGGTTCTGATTAGAGGCCTTTCCCAGAGCCTCTCTGGCCTTGAACCCTCTCTCCCCAGGAAGCCAAACCGCTAGTGGAGAAATGCTGCAAGCCTCGGCTGGGGTCGGGCTTAGGGGGGCAGCCTGGGGGCGGGAGGAGAGGCCCGGGCCCTTGATCTTTATCAGAGTCCTCTCCACCTCAGGCCTCCTGCCAGCTGCCAGAGCCCCTAGCCAGAATCCTTCAGGAATGCAGAGCCCCAGGATTGTGTTACCCTCTGAATTCTATTAGTGCGGACGGGGGAGGTGTGTCTCTAGGCCAGCGTCTCTGCTCCTTGTTCAGCCTCCATCCTCATCTCCCGCTCTCAGCAGGGAAGGCTGTAGATTGCGGATATATAAACTAAAAAAGCCCTGATTTTTTTTTCAGATGTCCTTGGGAACAGAAGTCAACAGTAACAGTAAGAACCGTCTGTAACTCCAATTCCTGGAGAACTCCAGTTCCAGGGGAATCCGAGACCCTCTTCTGACCTCCGCGGCATTGCACGACACGGGTGCACAGACCTGCATGCAGACAGTACATTCATACACATACAAAGATAAATAATTAAAAAAAAATAAAAAAATAAAAATAAAAAATAAAAAATAAAGAAAAATGAGCAGATTGATCCCCTTTCTCAAAAATGCTCAGGACCAGGGCGTTTAGATCTCAGATTTGGGAATGTTTTTAAATACATACAGTATCTTGGTGTTGGGACCTAGGTCTAAAAAAGTTACTTTCTGTTTCATTTACACCTTACTGTTATAGAACCTGGTCCCATGAGCAAAACTACCAATATCTTCTTCCTGTGCCTGCCTTCAGGAGGATACAGGAAATGACCTGAGGACTTTGGACACTCCTTGAGGAGCATGAAGGGACCCTCACCAGTGATTCCGCTTTACCTTCCTGCCACCTGTGAGCTGCTCTGCCCTGATTTCATGGGGAGGTTAATTGAGAAGGGCTCCATCTATGCAGCTATTGGAAAGCTGTTGTTCATGTTGGTGAGATCGCAGGGTGGCTGCTTTGAGGTCTTAAAGGTTCCAACTACCAGAGAAAGGCCGCATCAGTCCAACTTAAAAAGTAAACAAAGGCAGGCTTTATTCCAGGGAAACACCCTCCCCGGTGAATCAAAGGCTTCTTGGGTGAAGGGCCAAGGGAAAAGCATGTCCAGGCTGGGAAGGGAGGGGAGATGGCAGCCTGTGAGTCAGGTATTGGAATCTGGCCAATTAGGCCAGGTCAGGGTCCTGAGAGTGGGTCTCTTTGGAATCTGGAACTAGATGTTGGCTTCATCCGGTGGTTTGCGAGGGCTTTCTTCGTGCACTTTTGCAAGCGTGGGCTCCTGGCCAGAAGAGAAGGGTGGGAACCTTCTGGTCCACACCATCTTGGCTTTTGTCTCCAAGCCTCTGGCCTAACAGGGTCACCCACACGCCCGTTGTTAACCCCTGCCCATGCTCTGTAAGCCTAATCTCTTCCTAGTGTTTCTGTCACAACTATTCAGAGACATCCGTGAGCCAATGGGTGGCGCTGGTCTTCCGCCACCTCATGGACTAAACAGCTGGGTTTGCTCTATAAATTAGGAATCAGCTTACCCCAGGCTCCACTGTGGGACACATGACTGAAACTCACAGGACTCACTTGTTAGCATGCAAATACTCACCGACACACAGGCACACATGTGTGTGCACACGCTAGCTCCGCATGGAGCCATACAAGAGTGCATACACACAGAGCTCCCTAGACACCGATCCATTTGTCCAAGGTCTCTTCCAGTGCAGTTCAGATCTGCAGGCATCAGGGAGGACTGCGCTCCCTGGCTTCATGCAGTGTTTCTTCTGTGATCTCTTTGGGCTCCCCACAGGAATTGTGATTCCCATCCCGGTCTGTCCAGTAATGCCAGGACTGCTCTTCTCCACCTGGGGCCAGGCTCTACCACGCCAGCCCCAACCCTTGGCTGGATTCTGCAGCGGCCTCTCCCTCGGACTTGCAGGCAGATCTTCTCCTTCCTCATCTTCATCTGGTCTCAGTGTCTGTGTGTCCTTCCCACCCTGTTTGGATGTCGGGACCCTGACCCTCAGAATGACTGTGAGGAGTGTGTCTTTGCGAAGAGGATGAGGCCACAAGGATCGGTGCCCCTCCACCCATCATATAGGGTACAACAAGGTGCCAACTATGAAGAGGAGGCCTGGCCAGAGGTCGGCCCTGCCAGTGTCTAGAGCCTGGAGTTCCCAGCCTCCAGAGCTTTGAGAAATCAATTTTGTTGTTCATAAACTACCTGACTATGGGATTTTGTTATGGCACCGTCAATGGACAAAGACAGTATTTCTTCTGCATTCTAACTCCCTTATAAAGACAATCTGCATATTGGATGAGGGTCTGCTTACATACAAATTTTGAACTTAGCCACCCCTTTAAAAACCCTAACCCAAAATAGTGGTGTGCAGAGGTCCTAAGAGTCAGGATTCTAACAGATGATTCCTGAAGGGAAGCAAATCAACCCACAGCAGTCCTATTCATAGAAAAGGTGACACAGACTCTGAGAAGCCAAGCAATCTGCCCAAGGTCACACAGCAACTTGATTGCCTTATTCCAGAGCCTCCTGTCATCAGCTCATTCTTTGTATTGGTGAACAGTCCACCATCAAATGTATATTCCACTGTTGTGATGCGTAGTGTTATCAGCTTGGCAGAGTCCAGAATTAACTGGGACTCAAACCTCTGGGCACACCTTTGAGGGACTGCCTAGGAGATTAGCCTCTGAGAACTTCTGTGAGGGATTGCCTTAGTTAGGTTAATTGATGTAGGAAGACCCGTCTTGTAAAATATTTTATTGTTATTATTATTATTATTATTTTTGGTCTTTTCAAGACGGTCTCCCTGTAGCCCCAGCTGTCCTGGAAGTCGCTCTGTAGATCAGGCTGGGCTTGAACTCACAAAGATCGACCTGCCTCTGCCTCCCAAATGCTAGCTAGGATTAAAGGTGTGCACCACCATGCCCGGTGATATTTTATTCTTATTTTATGTGTATGAGTGTACTGCCTGCATGTGTGTAAGCACCTGTGTAGTGCAGTGCCCTTGGAGGTCAGAAGAGGGCATCAGATCCCCTGGAATTGGAGTTATAGATGGTGGTTAGCTGCCATGTGGGTGCTGGGATTCAAATGTCCATCTTCTGCAAGAGCAGCCAGTGCCCTTAACTGCAGAGCCATCTCTCCTGCCCGGGAGGACCCATCTTAACTGTGGGCAGCTCCAGACCCTGGGTGGGATCCTGGATTGTGTAAAAGGGAGGCCAGGAAGGCCAGCTAAGCACTAGTTAACACGCTTCCTGGCTCCAGCCGTGACATGATCACCTGCCTCCTGACTTCCCCTCCATAATGGACGGTGAAAGCCAGAATAAACCTTCCTTTCTTTTTTTTTTTTTTTTTTTAATTTTATTTATTTCGGTATGTGTATCAATGTACTGTCTGCATGCAGGTTTAGCCTGTGTGTGAGGTCAGAGGACAACTAGTGCAGCCAGTTCTTGCCTCCCATTGTGTAGATCCTGGGGCTGGAATTCAGGTTGTGAGGTTTGGCAGCAAACACTTTCACCTGAACCTTCTGGCTAGCACCTCCCTCCCTTTCTTTCTTCACTCCCTTTTTTCTCCTTCCTTCCTTCCTTCCTTCCTTCCTTCCTTCCTTCCTTCCTTCCTTCCTCCCTTCCTCCCTCCCTCCCTCCCTTCTCTCTCTCTCTCTCTCTCTCTCTCTCTCTCTCTCTCTCTCTCTCTCTCTCTCTCTCTCATTCAGCCCAGGCTGGCTTTGAACTTCGCTATGTAACCCAGCCAGCCTTGAACTTGCAGTGATCTTCCCGTCTCAGCCTCCCAAGTGCCAGGATTCCGAGGGCCTGACACTTCCCACTCCCCGTCTGTTTCCTGTAATGACCACATCTTTTCCTGACTTTGGTTTTAGGGTTATAGATTTCTCCCAATGTGAGTTGGGAGAATTTCCCTGTCCTATTATCTGAGAGTTTTGTGAGATTAATATTATTTTTCTCTTATGCATGTTATAGAATTTTCTAGTGAAATGGGATATACCTTTTAGGATTATTTTCATAATAATTTAAAATTCTTCAATGGAGCTAAAACTAGTAAGATTTTTCTTCTCCTTGCCATTTTGTGATCTGCGTCTCTCAAGGAACATGAGCAATTACTCTCCTGTCCTGCTATTGAGACAGGCTGCCTCTATGTCACTTGGGCTGACCTTGAATTGGGGTGTGCCTACATCCGCCTCCCATGTGTTGAGATGACAGGCATGCATCTTTGTGCCAACCAGCTCCTTGTGTTAAGAAACAGCCCCTTTCCTTTGTCTGTTGCTGAGCTGGGTAGATTTGACTGACCTGGTTTCAGTAGTTGCCTACAAGATGTCCTCTGTTTTCTTCTTCCTTCCAGTGGTAAAAGCCATACTATCTTGTTGTTGTTGTTGTTTTCCTATTACTGTAATAAACACTCTGACAACAGCGACTTACAGAAAATGGTTTATTTAGCTCACAGCTCAAGTAAAGTCCCTTATGCAGGGAAGTCATGACCTCTGTAGGAGCTTGAGGCTGGTCGCCTCACATCTGTGGTCAGGAAACTGAAAGCAGGGTGTGAGCTCCCTTGGCTGCTCCCCGCCCCCCACCCACCCAGCTCCTGTCCTTTGTATATTCAGTCCAGGATCCCAAGCTTCGGGATAGCCTAGCTCATTGAAATGGGTCTTCCTAGCCAGGTATCCTATCACACGCCTTTAATCCCACCGCTTGGGAAGCAGAGGCAGGTGGATCACTGTGAACTTTTTTTTTTTATCTCTGTAAATTTGAAGCTAACCTGGTCTACATAGCCAGCCAGGACAGCATAGTGAGACCCTGTACTGGGGTGTGTATGCATGTGTGAAGAGTCTTCTTTTTTTAATTTTTTTATTTATTTTTATGTGCATGAATGTACTGTCTGCATGTAGGTTTGTGCACCCATGTTGTGCAATGCCCCGGAGGTCAGAAGAGGGTGTCAGATTCCCCTGGAACTGGAGTCAAAGACGGTTCTCAGCTGCCATGTGGGTGCTGAGGATTGAACCCGGGTCCTCTGCAAGAGCAGTCGGCACTCTTAACCGCTAGGTCATCTCTCCAGCCCCTGTGAAGAGTCTTCTTATATCAATTAATGCAACTAAAATAATCTCCCTAACTAACCTCACCTAGATAATCCCTCACAGGTGTCCCAAAGGCTCTTCTCCCAGCTGACTGGATTCTGTCAAGTTGACAGTTAACCCCATCACATTGTTAATAAACACAATTTAAAAAACACAACACAAAGAAGAAATTAAAAGTTCACACAAAAAGAAATTTATGGGCCCTCAGTCACACAAGAGAAGATTAACAGCCGCCAAGTCACACAAGAGGGAATTAACAGCCCCCAAGTCACACAACAGGGAATAGTCCCCCCCAGTTACATGAGAAGAAATTAACAGCCCCTCCCCAGTCATAATGCCCAGAAACAAATCTGTCAATACTTTGCCCTAATTTTATGATAATTCATTTATGAAAAAAATTATTACACGGTTTCTTAGGGTCTGGTCCTCTAAGGGCTTGGGAATGAGAACAAAGGAAGTCTGAGGGACCACTGTGTTTTGGTGGTGAGGACTGTCCCCCTCCCTGTAGGACAGGAGCCCACTGAGCCCTGTCCTGGAGGGAGGTAAGGAGACAGCAGCACCTTGGGGGGGGCGGTGTTGAAGATGTGAACCCTCAGCTTTTGGCCCCACCCCCCATGCCTGGCACTTGCTGATGCTTCCCACCATGAGAGACTCATAGACTTTTGGTCATGATGTTGCATCACAGCAATAGAAAGTAACTAACACACCCAGGCTGCCCTCAGACTTGGAATGTAGCCAAAGATGGCCCTTGTTCCCCCTGCCTCCACCTCCTGAGAGCTGGGACTACAAGCATGCACCACCACATCAAGTTTATGTGGTGCTGGGATTGAACCCAGGGCCTCATGCCAGCTAGGCAGCATTCTACCAACCGAGCTACAGCCCCAGCCCAGACTGGAATCTTGAGGCTCTGCCCGGTGTCCTCCTTCAGATCCACACTTGTCTGTGGGGAAGAACCAGGCCTGATGGATACTCCTCCATCTTTCCCATCAGCCCATCCCCTTTTTCAAAGCTCAAGAGCTGGTGCTGCTGTGAGAACAGACTCCCCTTACAGGCATTTGTTAAGACAGGAACTCAGAGACCTAGAAGGATCAGGGTTGGAGGGCAAAGATGGAGCCCAGCATGAATCTCTGGTCAGGCCTGCAGGAAGGAAGTGACACCTTGGCAGAGCCCATAGTGGTCTGCACCACGGAGGCCTGTGCTTGTCAGCTTGGCGGGAGCGGTCCTCCCACGCTAGTGCACGTCAGGGAAAACACGTGACTTTGTGGGTGGCGGCCGCCTCAAGTGAGAGGCTGTGCTGTGAGACTTGGCCTAGCAGCCTGAGCAGTGGGAACGCGGGGTTCATCATGAAGGCCGGGAAGAGAGCTGTCTCAGCCTGAATTGCTTTGTTAGTGACCTGTGTGTTTAGAGACATGGCTCAGTTAAGAGCACTTGTTGCTTTTCAGAGTTCAGCTCCTAGCACCCTGTTTGGCAGCTCACAACTGCCTCTAATCCCAGCTCCAGGGGGCCTGACACCCTCTTCTGGCTTCCTCAGGCACCTGCACATGTATGACATACACACATACACCAGACAACAATAGATCTTTAAAAGAAACGCCATTTAGACACAGGTGCATGGGCTTCTCCTGCCGGAACAGGCCTGGAGGTAGAGCTCAGAGTCTTGCTGCTCCATCTCCCTTCTCAATTTTCTTCAAGAGAAGAAATCCCACCAGTACCACTGCTTCCTCCCTAGCATTCTTCTGCTAAGTTTGGTTAACTGTCTGTGTCCCTGTGAGGAGAGGGGGAACAGAGGAAGTGAATTAGCTTTCACTTTCTAGAGTGGAACTTGGGCCTGTGGCTTATTTGCATCCCAGTCCTTCCAGAAGAACTCGGTGTGGTGTATACAAGCTGTGCCTTGGGACTAAGCAGCAGGAGAGGCAAGGGGGAGAAGGCCTGGAGACCTAGCGTCTGGCGCATCACTCTGAGTCTGTCTCTGAATCCAACAATTCCACCCAGTATTTTTGTCAAACTTTAAATCCTTGGCCTGTCTGTCCTTTCTTAATCCCTTCTCAGAAAAGGTAAGCAGCTTAGTAAACCTCAAAGGTAACAGACTTCATCAAGAGAGGAAAGTTTGTTTATTTAGCTGTTTGACTTAATTAGACTTCAAAATATTTTCCTGGAGAGGAACTGGACAGTTGAAATGACTTTTCTATCAGTGTTGATAAAGGTTCCAGCTTCCAAGTCTTTGTACAGTTTGGCCTTTTGAACATTGGTCACAGATAGTGTTGGATCACCCAGTTTTCTTGGTAATCATTAAAAATGAAAGTTCCGTTTGGGTCCACAGTCTTGCATTAATTATAATTGAACATAATTGCTCACCCCAGTACCGCCCCCCTTTTCTTTAGTAAAGATTTAGCCGAGCCTTCAACTGCTGTACTGAGAGCCTCATTCCCCTCTCTGTAGCTCTGTGGGGCTGGAACTACAAGTCTCCCCAAGAGATGCAGTGTATTGGTTTCATTCCTGATGCCGTTTTGAAGTACCCTGACCAAAGCAGCGTGGGAGAAGGCAACGTTTATTTGGCTCTCAATTCCAGGTCCCAGTCCATCAGTGTAGGAAGCCAAGCTCAAGCACGTCATGTCACTTCTTTTTTTTTTTTTTTTTTTTTTGGTCTTTTTGAGACAGGGTCTCCCTGTAGCCCCAGCTGTCCTGGAACTCACTCTGTAGACTAGGCTGGCCTTGAACTCACAAAGATCCGCCTGCCTCTATCTCCCAAGTGCTAGGATTAAAGGCGTGCGCCACCACGCCCATCACTTCTTCACCCCAGCCTAGGGATGGAGCCATCCAGGGTGGGTTGGGTCTTCTTACACCAATTAACAAACAGGACCCTCCCCAACAGACATCCCCACCAGCCAGCCTTAGCTAGGTAATCCTCAGGGGATTCTGGGTTGTGACAAGTTGACATTTAAAACCAGCTGCCACCACAGGCCCACGGTCTTCTAGGTCATTCCTTGAGGAAAAGCGTGTGAACACCTTCAGCTTTCCTTCCTGCTGGCTCAGAGGCAGACTGTGTATGACCAGGGAGGCTGTTCCTTGATGGGCCCAGAAGGCACCTGAGGCCTGCAGCCTCCTCTAGCCTATCACTGCAGACGTGGGGCAGGTGAAGGTGGCAGAGTCTGGGGGAGGGGGCCTTCTTCCTGCACGGCTGTTGCGCTCTGTGGGTCAGGCTGGGACCCCCCCAACACCCCTGCATGTGGAATTCGGGTTCCCATCTTCCCTTTCCTCACCGCTTCCCCAGCGCCTCTGGCTAAACCTCACCTGTCTAATCCAGTCACAGTCCTCCCAGGCTCTGTTCTGCCTCCAGCTAGGGTCCTGGAGGGGCTCTTATTTGGGCAGGGAGTTGATTTCACTGCTGTCAGCAGTGGCTCTGGCCAGAACCATGACTGAGAAATGGGACAGGATGAGAAGCTGCGCCGTCTCCAGAGACTGCGCATCTGCAGTGGGGTCTTTGGTCATTCACACTGCCCTGCACTGCCCTGGCCCCCTTTTCTCTAGCACACCAATGTCATAGTGTCCTCCCTCACTATCCTCCAGTTCCTGGCCACCAGTTCTTTCCATTTTTATCTAATCTTGTCTTTTCCAAGCATTGTAATTAGTGCTGCATTATAGCAGACAGTGGCTTGCCAAGGGACACCCTGGAGGAGGTCTATGAGGGCAATCAGGCTCTTGCCTCTGCCTGGGGACAGCCTATAAATGGACCAGCTAAGGACATTGAGTGTGAGCACAGATGAAGTCAATCTGTAGTCAGAGCTGCCTGTGAAGGTGGAGACGTCTCCTTCTCTAGTCTGTCCACTCTCTTCTGCCTTGCTTTCTTCCTAGGGTGAGCTTAATCTGGTCGTAATTCCCCTCCCTCTGAAGGTGGGCAGCTGCTGCTCAGGGGAGAGTTCCACACTCAGCTCCGGGCATGCAGCGGACAGCTGGTCCATCTCAAACGAGCCTTCCCCGCACCAGCGTGGATGGTTCTCTGCGGAGTGGACTCTGGCTATGGCTGCTGAGTGCTCAGCACCTCTTCCTCCCTCCAGAGAGCAGTTTCTTCCATGCTGTACTGACCCTGGTAAACCAAGTCTGTTTCTCAGGCTGGCTTGCACCTAGGGTTCTCAGAATTAGGCTCTGCCTGTGAGACCTACTGATAGACGTGACACAGGCCCTTCTTTCTGTAGCCTTGACTCTTGTCACCCAGGAAGAAAACAGCCAGCCTGCCCCACCTCATCCAGAGGCACCTCCATGCCCAGCAGCAAGCATGACTGAGCAGACAAGGCTTTTGCTGCAGCAGGGTCCTTGGCCTCTGGCATCGCCTCCAGGGCTTTAAGGGCAGGACAGCTACAGTCACAGATTCCCCATCACGAATAAGGCTAAGGAACCAGCCACAGCTACCCACATTGGTAACAACTACAGGCCTGGTCACAGCAAGGGCCCAGGTAAGAACAGTGGATCTGGACACAGATAGTGATCTGGTCAGAACTAGGGATCTGGTCACATGTACAAAGCAGAACTTCCGTTTTCTTCACCAACTCTTTTTTTGGCGAGGAAGGTTGTCTTTTTTGCCATGTTTACTGCAGAATCTCTAGTAACAAAAAGTAGGCCTTAGCATGCAGCTGGTCTCAATACATATTTTTAAATGTTAAAAATATTTTTTTGCAATATTAGGGATTGAACCCAGCACTTCACATGTGAGGCAAGTGTTCTACCACTGAGCCATATCCTAGCTCTCTTTTTACTTNAAGAATATATTTTCAGGGAAGATATCTAAATGAGGATATTCTGAAACATCCTTGCTCTAAATATATTTCAGGGTTTTCACTGAGGTTGTAATTCATGGCAAGTTACACGAACTCTACAGTGTGTAACTGATGAAAGAACCCATAGGCTCTACACACCTCCTGGTTGTCAGAGTCAACTTCTTCACCCAACTTTCAGACTCTGTTCCATTGATGGACAGTAAAATATTCAAAGTTTTGAAACTAACCTTCTAGGCTTTATTATGTTTTTCTTTCAAAACTCTTTGTATAACTATTCATTTTTCCTAAGGGGGAAAGAAAAACCCAAAAAATCAAATCTAAGCGGCAAGTTCAAAACTTTCAGCCAGATGATGAAAGACACGCCTGACGGTTTTAGAGATTCGTTTTCCTTTCTCCTCTGGGTGACTTAGCTAAGAACTGGCTCAGCTGGTCAGCGAGACTTCTAGCTAATGCAGTGTTCTTGGCAGGCAAGGCTTTTCCAGGATGCAAACTTTAACCTTCAGAATCCATTGTATTGGGCTTGATTTTGTTTGCATGTGTTTTTTTTTTTTTTTTACAGAGTCTCCCTGTAGCTCCAGCTGGCCTGGAACTCGCTATGTAGATCAGGCTGGCCTCAAACCCACAGATATCTACCTGCCTCTGCCTCTTGAGTCCTGGGATTAAAGGCATGTGCCATCATGCCTGGCTGTGTTTAATTTTTACTACATTTATCTCTGTGTTGGTGTTTGTGGGACATGTGTGCATAGCATGTATGTGGGGGTCAGAGGACAACTGGCTGGAGTTGGTGGGTCTTCCACCATGCAAGTTATGGGGATTGAACTCATTCTTCAGGCTTAACATCACACACATTTATCTGCTAAGCTGTGTTGCTAGCCCTTACTCTTTATTTTGAAGAGCCTCATTGTGAAGTTGTCCAAGCTAGCCTTCAGCTTCCCAAGTAGCTAGGATTATTTCAGAGTCACCAGGCTCAACAGATTACTTTTAAAAAATTCTTTCTTAGTGCTGGGGGTCAAACCCAGGGCCTTGTTGGGCTAAGCAAGAGTATGGTCACCTGGCCGCACCACTGGACACATTTGCGGTTTGATGATTGTTTGTTTGTTTGTTTGTTTGTTTGTTTCTCTCCCTGTAGCCCCAGATAGCCTGGAACTCACTATGTAGAGCAGTCTGGTCTCATTCTCACAGAGATCCTCCTGCCTCTGCCCCTGAGTGCTCGGACAGCTCACCACCATACCTGGCTCCATTTGTTTTGTGGCCACTCTGTGGCCCTGGCAGGCCTGGAACTCACTCCGTAGTCCAGACCAGATTCAAACTTGCAGTGACCCACATGCTCCGCCTCTGCAGTGTAGGGACTACGGCCTGCACCACTACCCCCAGCAGAATGCGGCTTTAAAGGAGGGAGGATTCTTCTGGCTCTGAGGTGCAGCATACCAGCAGATTGCATCCAGATGAGGTGCGGCAATGGGAGGAACTGACCTGACTCAGGACCTCTGCAGCATGGACACCTGTCAGGACTTGCCAATGGATTGATTGTGTCGTGCAAGGAGAGGAGTGCTGATGAATCATGGTCCACTGTGGGAGCCCCAGGCCGGGGTCAGCCCAGGTAGCTGCCCGGGCAGGTGTACACTCAGCCCTAACAAAGAAAAAGGAGGGGGCCTGAGAGCAAGCTGGGGCAGGGCTGAGTCAGAGCGGTGGCCTGAGGAGCAGTGGATGTGTTCCTGGAGGCTTTTGTAGAGTTCTAACATGATCGCATTTGCATTTGAAAAGGATCACTCATGCTGCCTGTGTGGGAAATCAACCTCAGAAAGCAAGAAACAGGCTGGCTGGAGGCTTGAGCCAGGAGCTGCTGAGGCTACTCAGGCTACTTGGGCTGCAGTGGCTTGAGCCAGGTGAGAGGCCGAGGCAGGACAGCCACTTCCCTCTCCCACCTGCTGTATGTTCATCCTCCTGACAGCCTGGCCTAGGCCACTGCCACCTCATGCAGCCTTCTCAGAGACTCTCTAAGCCCCCTCTTGCCTGTGGGGCTGAGTGATCTCTGTCTCTCTTCCTGTCTCTGTGTGTATCTCTCTCTCTCTCTCTCTCTCTCTCTCTCACTCTCTCGCTTATTTTTTTATTTTAAATTTTTTTGGTCTTTTTGAGACAGGGTCTCCCTATAGCCCAAAGCAGCCGTTTGCATCTAGAACTGCATGTAGAGGAAACACACACTTCTTTGTCTGTCTATTGAGACAGCGGTTCACACTGCAGTCCAGGCCGACTTGACACGCACTGTGGAGGCGACTCTGCTTGAGGTCTACTCTGTGCCTCCAGCTTAGCTATCCCAAGTGCTGGGGACAGCTGCAAGGGCATCACACCTTACTTTAACTTGGATAAATATTGTAAATAAGAAATAATAAAAATATACTCATTGTATTAGTTACTTTTTTGTTGCTGTGACCAGATACCAATAAAATCAACTTAGGGGAGTGTGGCTTAGGTCAGTCCATAGTTTAAGAGCATAGACCAGCTCGAGAAAGCGCAGCAAAGCTGTGGCAGCAGGAACACGGAGGGGGCTGCTCGCTCACCTCTTCATGGACCAGGAAAGAAAGGAATGCTGGCACCCCACTGGGTTCCCCATCTTCCTTTTTCATTTAGCACGGGCACCATGGGAGGGGTTCCCCCACTCAGCTAATTCTGGAAATGCCCTCACAGACACCCCCAAGGGCCTCACTGTTGCCCTAGATGTTTGTTAATCCAATCAAGTTGACAGCGAACACTATCACATGGACCCCTTGTCATATGACACTCAGTCCAATCACTTTAAATTAAAAAAAAAATTTTTTTTATTAATTTTATTTATTTCTGTATGTGTATGAATGTACTGCCTGCATGCAAGTCTGTGCACCCGTGTCGTGCAACGCCGCGGAGGTCAGAAGAGGGCATCAGATTCCCCTGGAACTGGAGTTCTCCTGGAACTGGAGCTTCAGACGGTTCTCAGTCGCCATGTGGGTGCTGGGGATCGAGCCCGGGTCCTCTGTAAGAGCGGTCGGCGCTCTTAACCGCTAGGCCTTCTCTCCAGCCCCCCAATCACTTTAAAAACATAACAATACATGCCAGGTCTTCAAAGTTCCATGGCCATCTCATAACTCAAAAATATAGATTTAGTACTATATAAAACTCCCAAAGTCTTATCAGTCAGTCCCAATCATTCAAACGCTGAGTGCCTCTTCTGAGACTCAAGGCACTCTCTTGCCTGTGAGCCCTTGTTATTTTTTAAATTTTATTTTATGTGTATGACCGTTTTGCCTGCATGTATGTAAGGGCACCTGTGTCATGCAATGCCTGTGGAGGGCAGAAAAGGGCGTGGGATCCCCCTGGAACTGGAGTTATGAATGCTTGTCGGCCACCATGTGGGTGCAGAGAATTGAACCTGGGTCCTCTGCAAGAGCAACCAGTGTACTTAACTGCTGAGCCGTATCTCCAGCTCTGTGAGCCCTTTAAAATAAGTTATATATTTCCAATGTACAGTGGCCCAAAGTAAATATTCCTGCTCCAAGAGAGAGAAATGGGGTCATAGCAAAGGAAAAACCAAACTGAAGCAAGACCATAATTCAACAGGACAAACATCAGTCCCAGCAGCTCCATGTATGGCCTCTGGGGCCTGTTATGACGTCATCCGGCATCCACTGGCTGTAGTACTCCCTTCCCTCCTCCTGCAGCTTGCAGGGCAGGTAGTTTCTCTCTTGGGCTAGCTTTCCTCAGTGCCTGCACCTTTCCTTGGTGAATGTCCCAAGTTTAGGCATTTTTAATATTCTGGGGGTTCCACTAAAACTTGGGGTTCATCCTCATAGCCTCATGTACAACCCTCCAGAAGCTCCATGCAGAAGTTCTGACTCACCACACTTTACGTGGCCTCAGCACCTCTCTGAACCTCGGTGCATGCCTCACAACTGACCCTTCACCCTTGCCTGTGAAACAAGTCATGTGGACAATGGCAAAGTCAGCTGCCAGCTGGAGATCTTCCCGGGCCTGCTTGGCCTGCAGCTGCAGTAGCCTTTGAGCACTGGCCTGGCTGAACTTGGGGTGGATGGAGATGGAGTCTGTTCCTTGAGGCACCTTCCCTGTTTTCCCAGTGCAAAGGTTGAGGTTCCTCCTTAATGGCTCTAACCCCTTTAACAATCATTACCACTTTGTCTGAGCCCACCTGCCCTCAATCTGAACCAGTCCAGCCACCTTTCCAAACTGGATATTTTTCACGTCTTTCCGTTCCACTTCCCACTCTGCTCACTGCAAAGCTGGGTAAATAAATGTGACGAGCAGTGACTGCGGCACAGCCTGCTCAAGGTTCCCCCACCAAAACATTTAGCCCATCACCTTCCAGGAAATGGGCGGACACAGCTGGGTTCTTTTTCAGAGTAAGTTGCCTCTATCCGGGTTCACAATAGCGTCTTGGCTGTCTGCATTTCTGTCAGCTTTCTGGTCTTCCAGACTCCCACTGGGATGGCCCAGTAAGCTCTGCTTATAAAGTCTAGGTCTTCTTAAGTCCAAAGTGGCCAGACTCTTCCTCATTCCTCCTACAAACCAGTTCTGGGGGCCGTTACCCACATGGAAGCAGCTTAGGGGAGGAAAGGTTTAGTTTGGCTTAGGGTTTGAAGGTGCGGTTCGTCATGGTGGGGACGGCACGGTGAGGAGCTGCTCACAGCTCGCTCACCTCTTTATGTATGGGGAAGCAGAGAGAAGTGACTGCTGGACTCTCCTGGCTTTCTCTTTTCTCCATTTTTATGCAGTTCAGGACACCGACCCATTCAGGACCGGTCTTTTCCCCCTCAGTAAAGTCTCTATGGAAATGCTCTCACAGACACCTCCCAAATGTGCCTCACCAGTGCCCATGGTGTTACTGATCCGTTCAAGTTGACAATGAAGCTATCACATCCATGCCTGGAGGCTGTGACTCGATGGAAGCTGTGGAGATGATGTGTGCACTCTTACTGCTTCCAACTACAGCCCTTCCCAGCTTCCTGCATCATGGTTGGCACCCGGTTCACATTTTATCCATCTTAATGCATTCGTTTAGACTGTGTTTTCTTTGTTTCCTCCTTGGTGCTGTGCTTCTGTGGAGATTGTGGACTTCCACACGTTCCAGGACAGTGTTCGTCATTTTGAAAACGTGGGATCATTTATGCACATTTTTCAGGGTCTTACTTTCAGCAACCTCACAGAAATTCCTCCGAGCTATGCTGGGTAGCTCTGATTTTTCATGTTCATTGGCAGCGTATGTGGACATGTGGACATGGAGTCACACATTCGGCCGTCTCCTCTGGGCAAGCATTCCCTCTGTTTCTGGGGCTTGCTCCTGTAACCGTGCCATATACCCAACCTTGGAATGTGGGTTTCAGAGCAGGGTGTGGGCTGAGATGAGCTTTAATCCATTCTTACAGTTTTATAGTTCAGAGAGTTGAGAATGAGAAATGGGAAGGAGTGTGCTCAAGACCACACAGCCATGTGACTAGTGGTTAAAAGATTTGGATAGTCATTAGTCCTGCGATCTTCCCATGCAGAGCAAGCCCTGTCATGTCAACCTGAAAGGCAGAGATGCCGAATCAGAGAGACTAGCACTTTGATTTTATGACTAGTGAGGGCTAAGGCTAGGGGACAAAGCCAAGACTGTGGACCCCTGTGTGTAGATGGCTGTGTGTTCATGTGAGTTCACATGTATATGGGGCACAGATGGAGCCAGAGGTTAACCTTGGGTGTGTAGATGGCTGTGTGTTCATGTGAGTACACATGTATATGGGGCACAGATGGAGGCAGAGGTTAACCTTGGGTGTGTAGATGGCTGTGTGTTCATGTGAGTACACATGTATATGGGGCACAGATGGAGCCAGAGGTCAACCTTGGGTGTCGTTCCTCAGGAGCTGGCCACCTTGTGTTTTTGAAACTCTACGAGTAGGCCAGGCTAGCCAGCCACCAAGCCCAGGATCCACCCGTCTCTCCATCCTCAGGCTGGGATGGCAAATATGTACCAGCATGCCCAGCTTTTCTACAATGGTTCTTAGGTTAACACAAAACCTCCATAAGGCACCTTGTGTTAATATAGTTCAGTCACTAATGATACACTTGAGTTTGTGAAAAGAATGACATAGCTTGGAGTTGCCTGTAATTCCCAGGACACTTTCTGTCTTATTAGAGTGAGTCATGGTTAAGGTTGTAAAACAAAAAAAAATCAACAGTGTTCTTTGAAATCAGACTTACTTTTGAGTGTCAATTCTGCCACTATGACCTTCCTCAACTTACCCAGCATCCCTGAAATCCAGTCTCCCCATGTATAAGCTGGAATCCGACAATACTGCAGTGACCCGATGTGCTGTGGTTAGGAGTGGAATTGCACGGGAGAGCAGGTGGGCCTGATGGGAAGGAAGTGCTCAGCAAACATTCACTCCATGTTAGACCTGTGGTTCCTCCGCCGATTTGGCTGAAGCGGCCGATCTTTCCCTCCCTTCCTTCCTTCCTTCTTTCCCTTTTCTTTCTTTTTTAGATTTAGTGTGTGTGTGTGTGTGTGTGTGTGTGTGTGTGTGTGTGTAGATGCACAAGGAGGCCAGAAGAGGGCATCAGTTCCCCTTGACCTGGAGTTATAGGTCATCGTAAGCCCCTCAGTATGGATGCTGAGAGGCAAACTCTGGCCCTCCGCAAGAGCTGTACGTGCTCTTCACTGCTGAGCCAGATCTCCAGCCCCACTTGGCTGTTTCTTCATAGATAGAGAGTATATTGGGGAGACCTTGGAGGCAGTGTTCGTGCATTGGACACTGATATAGAGAGAACCCTGTCTTTAAGAAGGGCAGAACAGGAGCCATTTGTGCCTCCGGTGTGTATAGGCTTTCCAGTGACCAAGTGTAGCTGTCAATGGGCGTGCTCCAGCTATTTTAGTGCCTTCTTCACTCGTGGAGAAAAGCCATTTTCAAGCCAGTTGCTTCAGTGCATCAGGTGATGAAATGCAGATAAGAAATTGTGCGTTTGTTTGGCTCCGTGCTTATTGTGCTTATTACACCCGGGTTCTGGAAATCGACGCACTTACCCCTTAATAATCCCTCTCCTGAGATCAATATCTAAGGTTTATCTCATTCCTCAAGAATAAAAGTGGTTTATTGTTTTCACTTTTTGTCCAAGTGAAGTGTGCAGGGCTAGGCAGGTTTAAAGGGACTGTCCCCAGCCAGCGTGGGAAGCTGGGCTCACGGCAGCCAGTCTCACGTCCACAAAGTCTTGGCAGGGGCCTCCCCTGAGGACTGACCTACTCCCCTGGTCTCCCCTGGTCCAGATGTTCTGGTCCAGATGTTCTGGTCTGTGTTATTTGAACAGAGAATGTAGGTCTGCAGGTGCCTGGGGAGGTGGGTACTGTCCGGGGGGCAGGGAAGGCAGAGCCAAGTCTCCACAGCAGACCAAATCGGTTTTCCTCTAGGGTTTCACTATAATCCGAACCAGTTGAGCGCTGGAGAAGTAGGTACCATGAAAAGGGGTAATGGAATTACCTTTCATGTTTTTCCAGGACTCTAAACCGTATTTCCTGTCACAACTGTACATTATTAATACAAGGCATCTGTTAGCTGAAAATGGGCACCGAAACCTCACATCTGGTTTCGATAATTTATTTCTGACATTTGTACTTGGGAAGAGGAGGGGGAGGACGGGGAAAAAAAAGAGGAATTAAACCAAGATGTTGCCTTTAACCCTTCAGAAGCTCCTAGAGGGAGCAGAGAGCCAGCTCAGCTCGGAGCGTGGTTTCTGTATTAGGTAATATAATTGTATTAAATTAGCAGCAAATAGCCCGGCTGTAGGCCTAGTGGCATGGGTCCCTTCCTTGCTTTTATCCTGCTTCCCTGGCTGGAGTAATTAGCTTCTTCCTGAGGAGTTACCAGGACCACCCCCCAGCATGGAGGTGGGCCCCAAAAGCTGTCAGCTGTTGTTGGTACCCACCCTCTGCTTCACAGATGCCCAATCAGGGCTTTTGTCTGCTTTGCCAGTCCCTCACCCCAGGGAGACAAAGACTGCAGAGGTGTCTGTAGTATTAACCCTCCCCCCCACTTCTGGGACCCATCGTGACTCTGCAGTGGTACCCCCCCCCCCAGTGCTGGCAGTTCAGGGGCTGAGAGCTGCCCCAGACACTCTGGGATCAGATTTCAGCTCTGGCAGCTGGGGATGACAAGCCCTGGCCTCCACCTGGGTCTGCCTGGTGTTGAGCTGCAGGTCTGGTCTGTGTGTGTGTGTGTGTGGGGGGGTGCCCACCCCATCCTGCAGGAGACTGTCACCTGGACATTCTGGGCTGCTTTGCCCAGAAAGGACTTCCCAAAAGTCTTGGTCTTTACCCAGATGTCCTTGTAGGAAGTGGATGGAGGTACTGCCCTCTAAAGACTGATAGTCCCTGGTGAGCAGTTCCCAAGGGGGCAGCATCCAGATTGTCTTCAATAGCACAGTCTGCTCAAAGGGACTTGGGGATGAGGGGCTGTTTTTCCAAGCAAGCTGTATTGCTCTAACTCTTCTAACTTAGAAATATAGGCTCCTCTGTCTGCATCCTTAAAAGAGACTGAAGACCTTTGCCTCCAACAGCTGCCTTCTTTTTTCCATACTGGGAAACTGCAATCTGGGAAGGTTTGGAGTTGTGGTCAGGGTCACAAGGTCAAGTTCACTGTGTGCCTGGCACTAGAAGGGTCTATCCAGCCTAGTGCTTGGCTTTCTGCAGCCATGAGATGAGAAAAATAAGCCTGACGGGTGGGGTGTCCAGGCTTGGACAGCCGCAGGGAGGCTCAGTCAGGGGTTCAGAGATTCCTGGAGCCGGTCCACCATGGTCAGGCCACATGTGAATAATAAAGGATTGAGTGTTGTGTGCTTCAGCTGGGGCCCCTCTTCTGGCCCTGTTCCCCAACCTTTACTTCCTCTGGACTCCCTACTGACTTCGGGGTGTCCACCCTGGGTCCTGCTGGAAAAATTTCAGCTCCGTCTTGGAATAAAAGGAATGAAAACCCATGGAGAGGAGCCAAGGAGGAAAGCCACAGACATGCATCTGGCGGAGGCCAGCGGCCCAGCTCCAAGCATGTAGAGTTGCACTGTGAAGCTTGCACATGTCGGGCTGCTGAGCTCTGGCCTTCCTGGTCCTGCTCCGGAGAGACTTCTCCCAGACACCCTGAGTCCTTCAAGTTTCTGTAGACCACCGAGAGTCAGACAGCATGGCTGGGACACAGATGCCATAGCTTGTTAACTGGGCCTTAAGCAAGTGACTTTGCCTGCCTGAGCCTGTATCTGCCACATGAGGAGGAGACCAAAGGCACATAATGTGGATGAAGTCCTCAGCTCAGGGCCCACACTCAGGCCTCACAGTGGCTTCTGGATCCAGGCAGTTCTGGCTTTGTGGCCCCGAGCCTCTAGGTGGAAAACAAGACTACAAACCAGGCAGAGTGGCTTGAACCTGTACTTCTACCCCTTGGGAGGTGGTGACAGGAGCACTACTGGCAGTTTGAAGCCAACCTGGGCTACCTTGTAAATTCCAAGACAGCCTGGGCTACAGAGTAAGCCCTTATCTCAAAAAACAAAACAAACAAACAAAAAGGTGGGCCAGCAAGATGGCTCAGTGGGTAGATCACTTACCGTGTGACCCTGATGCTCAGTGGGTAGATCACTTACTGTGCGACCCTGATGCTCAGTGAGTAGAGCACTTACCGTGTGACCCTGATGCTCAGTGGGTAGAGCACACCCGTGTTCCCACACACGACCACACACACGTACACTCACATTCATTCATAATAACAAAAGCCACAGGAAGAAAATAAAATTAAAAACACATTATGAGTACATGAAGATGAAGATATTAACATTATTATTATTAAAGCATTTTTCACTTAAAATTTCACTTTTACTTCTGTTTCTATTAAAATATTTCACAAGCCTCCAACATTGCTATGGGGCCTGAGCACTGGAGATAAGTCATTCCTGCTTGTGTCCAGGTTTGTTTGGGGGTGGCTTGGACCAAGACGTATGTGTGGACCCCTGGGTGTGAGGCCCCTGGCAGGAGGCTGTAAGGGCAGAGTTCCAGGAGTGATGAAGGGAAGGAGGGGGGCAGCTTCTGTAGATTCAGGTCTCCTCTGTGCCCTCTTCCCCATGGGGGCTAGTTCTAGCTTCTTCAGGCTCTGTCTGGTCAGGCATCCTGCTCCTCGGACAGACCCTCTGTACCAGCCCTTCGTTCCCTTCCTCTCTTGCTACCCAGGCACATAGAGTGTGCCTCACCCTCTTGTGTTCCTAGACAGCGGCTCTGCCTGCATTTTGGTTCCTCCTGCCAGGGCTGAGGGCAGGCTCCTTAGCCTTCTGAGCTCCACATCTGGAATAGGTGGCCATGCACTCCCTCCTTCCCTCTCCTCCCCTCCTGTCCCCTCCCCTCCTCAAAGCGGACCCCCTCAGGAATTCTTCACTCTAGGAAGCCTTTGAGAGAGTGGGCAGGGGAGACAATGAAGGGTCCTGACTGCTCTTGGCTTCTCTCCTCAGAAGTCACAGGTGGATCTCGCCATCCCGGAGGGCTCAGGGCTTTTAGGATTCTTCCCTAGCTACCAGGCAACTAGCAGGGACTGAAGAGCTGATGTCTCTGAAGTGGGAGTGGCAGGTGCTTAGCAAAGACTGACTTAGGGCTTCCAGCAGCCTCTCCAGGCGGTGGAGACAAAGGCCATCTGAGTCCTGGGGAGGCAAAAAGCCCCTGACTGGGCTGGGCCAGGCTCCATCAGGGGCCTGGCAGAAACTGAGGAGGGCAGATTCCTTAGCAGCTAATTAGGGCTGAGCTGGGCCTTCCTCTACCTCCCTACTGGGTCGAGGCCCTGGGGAGGCCCGCAGGCTTCAACCCAGCAGCCTGTTTCCTCCTCACTGAGCTCTTTCTTTACGAATCATCACTCTGCGGAAGCTTTTTCTCAGAAACCACTTCTCCCTGACAAGCCTGCAGCTCCAGAGGAGTTGGCTTTTCTTACTGTTGAAATGAGGAGCATCTGGAAGAGGTAAACTTTTCAACAGACTGAGGGGGAAGAAAAGACGGATTGTAGAGGATGGAGTCACCTCTGGGACTAATTATTCTTTATACTTCACCCGTCACATTTACCATCTTCGTCAGAGCAAAGAGACAATAAATGATCTCATTAAAACCCAGAAAGCTGCTTCTCCCTTCAGGAAGAGTCTCCTCTCAACACCCTGTCCCCTACCAAGGGCCATGTCAGGGAGGTAGATGTGGGGCGGGCATGTGGGACAGAAGCTTGCCAACTGCCTGTACTTTCTTGAATTCAGGGTCTGCGTTTTTTGTCACTGGAAGCAGCCGGTGTCTAGAATCAAAGTGTCCTTTGGGTGCATTCTTACAGAGGCTGGCTCCCTGGGGAGACACAGTAACCCAGAGGGGATTCCAGCTTGTGGGGGTTAAAAAATATTGGGACTATTTCTCCCACCCACCTCCGTACTGCACACGTATTCTGAAGGCTTTCGTGAGCCCGGCTTAGTGTCAGGCACTTGCCTACCTTGTGTGAGCCCCTGGGCTCACACAACTCCATAAAAATAAACCTTGTCCCAGTGAAAAGACTGCAGAAGCAGAGTCTGGTGGCACAGGCCTGTGATTTCGGCAGGCAGGGGTGAGACAGGAGGGTTACCATGGGATCAGGATCAGCCTGGTCTATGGAGTTCCAGGGCTCCTGGGCTGCAGAGGAAGACCCTGTCTCAAAAAAAAAAAGAAAGAAAAAAAAAAAAAAAAGAAAAGGATTCTAGAGGCACTGGTTAGCTTCTTCCAGGGAACAAAGCTGGTCTGCTATGGGGGCATGGGCAGGGCTGCAGAGCTATTGGTACTGTGCCATCCACATGAAAGTGAAGACAGAGCTGCTGCATCTCAGGGCTCACTGCATCCATGCTGCCTCCTCTCCACTGCAGGGACTTTGGGTGGCTCAGGAGGAGTGCTTCATGCCCCAGGGGGATGGGTGCAGTTTTCAATGTGGGCCTGGCCCAGCCCAGTCAGGGCTTTCTGCCTCCCCAGGGCTCAGATGGCCTCTGTCTCCACCGCCTGGAGAGGCTGCTGGAAGCCCTAAGTCAGTCTTTGCTAAGCACCTGCCACTCCCACTTCAGAGACATTAGCTCTTCAGTCCCTGCCAGTTGCCTGGTAGCTAAGGGAGAATCCTAATTCAGGTGGCCCTGAAGGTGGGAACCGCTCCACTGAGGGGCGCTGGGTCTTCTGGGCCCACACTGCTTAAAACACAGTGGACATTCAGGAGTGCCTTGAACATTTACAAAGCTCCCCTCCCCCTGCTGCCCTCACAGGCATGTTACCACACTCTCCAAAAGTTTGCAGAATGGGAAGTAATGCCTTAGGCCAGTGGTTCTCAATGTGATTGGTTGGGAATCAGCTGTCTGTTAGAGAACCCAGGCCCTATAAGTAGCCAGACCCTAAAGAGAGAGGGCTGTGGGCAGGGTGAATGCACTCAGCCTGTTCCCCAGGGTTCACAGGCAGTCCGACCACTGCCGAGCTGTCCAGGCCACACATTGACTAAGCCCTACTCCCTTACCCAGAGCAAGGTGCCACACACCCCATGGTTATATAGCACAGATCACTTATTAACTAAGCCTGCTTCCTTACCGAACAAGACCTCCCCTTCCCATGTACACCGTGTCTGGTGAGTCTGAAGCTTCTTTCATCAGATCCCAACCACACAGTCTGAAGGACAATTTGACTCAACCTCTCTCTCAGAACCCTTCTCCTGCCCTAAAACCCAACACTGTCTAGCCTGTTACCAATACCAGGGACACTGGGGACCACTCTTGGGGTTCTTAGTCTGGTTAACAATTTAAGAATGGACTCAGGGGAGGGAAAGGGAAATAAGCCTGAACTGAATTGGAAAAAATGTATGAAATGCACAAAGCATCAATAAAAATTAATTAAAACAAAAAAAAAAAAAAAAAAAGAATGGACTCAAATGGAAGCTTGAGGACAAGTTTATTAAAATCTAAAAGAAAAAGTCCAGAGCAGGTGAGTTGTTAATCTAGGCTTCCAGCTGCCTGGAAGAAGAGGATGGAGAAGGAGAAAAGCTGTTTGAGTTAAGCCAGCCTGGAGACCAGCCACATGGTAGGCAAGAAGGCAGGTTAGGAGAAGAATAAAGCCAACAGTGTTAGAAGGAGATGGAGGCTGGAGGCTGGCTCAGCATTAAGAGCACTAACTGCTCTTGCCGAGGACCTAGGTTCAACTCCCAGTATGCGCATAGTGGTTAACAACCATCCCTAACTCCAGTTAGGGGGTCAGATGCTCTCTTCTGACCCCTGTGGGTATTGCATGACATGGGTGCCCTTACATACATGCAGGCAACACACTCAAACACATAAAATAAAAATATTTTAAAAAGAGAGAAGAGCTGGGTGTGGTGGAGCACACCTTTAATTCTAGCACTGGGGAGGCAGAGGCAGGCGGATCTTTGTGAGGTCCAGGACAGCTGGGGCTACAGGTAGACAAAAAGACAATGAATAAATAAATAAGTAAATAAATAAATAACAAATAAATAAGAGAGCTAAGAAAAAGTTTCATTTTTCTGAACAGTTCAGACAATAAAGCAGACTTACAATGGTGTCTGTCTGCAGCTCTGAGAAATGCTGTACTAGGCCAGGAATTCTGGGAAGAAAAGGCACATTATCTCATTAAAGGGCTAATTATTTCTCCCATCCCTTTAGAATGGCATAGGGTGGAGCTGACTTCCTGGGGGTGGGCCTGTGGCAGGGATTGGCCTGCCCAACTGGATTAACTCTTCAGGGAGGAGATAGTGGCAGGTCACCACTCGGATATGGATTCCCTTCCTTCTTTCCTCCAGGTCACAGCTTTCCCTTACCAGCCTCAATGCTCCTGTAACCTTACGACCTGAGGTTCCAGGACTTGAGCATGGTTGAGATTTGCATTTCCAATCAGGTCCCCCTCCAAGGACTAAAGTGGCTCTCCTCCAGAAAGGGCCAGAGTGAAGGGATTGGGCTTGAAAAGATTCCCAAGCACCATAAGAGGAAATTCAGGTTCGAAGGTCTCAGGATCTAATACTTACATTTGTATAGCAATTTAAATTCAGTCAGTACTTTGGCATATCAGTCACTTAGTGTGGAAGGAAGAGGCTCAGGCTCTGGGAGGTTGAGCAATGCATCTAATGTTTCTTTGACAGTGAATGAGTGAGTCAGGCTCACACCCAAGATGCTATGGTTCCTACAAGAGGTGTGGGCTTGTGTGGTACAGGCCTGGTCACCAGCCCAAGGCATAGTGGGAGGTGGTGAATGGTTAGCCTAGTGGGCCTTTCCTGTCTTGGGCTGTTGGTCCCTCCCCTTCCTGTCTTAGGCTATTGGGGACCTACCCCTTCCTGTCTTGCTGTTGGTTCCCCTCCCCTCTCTTTGCTTGGGATGTTCTACCTTACCACAAGCCCAAAGCAAAGCAAAATTTTGGGCACATGACGAAGGGCTGAAATCTTAGAACACAGAATTCCAAGGTTGCAACTCAAATGCTTTCAAGGGTTTTTAGTTTCACCCCTCTTTTGTTTTGGTGAGCTACATGCTGGCCAAGTGCTGTGCGCAGTTATGCCCCACAGTGCCTCCTTTCAGCCCTCCACAGGATCATACATGTGTTAACTGGTTGTGGGGTGTGAAGGAAGGTTCCCAGAAAAGTGCAGCGTCTTGGACTGAACTTCCTGCAAGGCTGACCAGCCGATGGGCACTTCAGTGCTGTGGAGAGTTCCTAATGTCGAGTTTGTCGTGGGCCATGTTTAGCCATAAACAGCCACCCCTTGTCCATCTCTGCTCCTAATGTTAGGGTTCGAGAATCCACACCAGACACACCGAAGGATGGAAAACCAAGACTTTATTTCGGGGAAAAAAGTAAACCAGCATGCTGGGGTGGGAGGGAAAAGGCTCTGACCCCGATAACTTGGCTCGCAGGCCTTTTAGACAGGGTCTAGGGGAATTTTAGCGGGGTTTGGGTAACTTCTAGCCTTATTGGATAATAACAGGCTTACGCTCATGGTTAGGTCAGTCCAACAGCACCCCACATACCAACAGTTATCTTTAGACACAATCCTGCAACTGGAATGAGGAAATGTTAGATCAGTCCATCTGCCCTCACATACCAACAGTTACCTTCCACAAGTTTAATTTAGCTGTTCTTGAGGCCTTGAGCAACTGTCTTTGAGCAATTGACCTTTTCCCTGGATTGGGCAGGTTCCAGTAATTGCTTAAAATGGTGGCTATACTCAAAATGGAGTCAGTGTGGGCCTCTCTTACACTAACTTAACATCTTGTGACTAACAGATAGAAAGACCTTTAGGGGCGTATTAACAGAACCCTAGCTCTTATCAACCAAAAGGCTAAGAATGCCATCAGACAGCATGTCAGCCTAAGGCTGAGATTCTTCTTTTGCTGTATCTGCCTTAATGTTTCCACCAATGTACTTGAAGTGTCCTGATTTTTTACTTTTCTTTGTTCTGTTACTATAAAGACTTCATGAAATGGCTTCCATGCTGGAGCATGGGATTTGAAGTAATGTGAATCTGTGTTCCTGAGCCATGGTCTCTCATATGTGGCTTCAGAATGTTAGGTTATAAAGGTGAGAACCCCCAGATAAAAAGGCACAGGAGACTTAAGTCACTCCGGGAACATAGTTTACTTCCATTTGGAACTGCCAGAGCAGGCTACCTGCAGGCATGTGGCGGAATAGCAGCAGGAGCAAGATGGCGACTAGGGCCCACCCATTGATAGCCATGGGGCGGGACCTCAGGAACAGGGGAAGAGGTCAGAAGATTCTGGAGAAAGTGGACATCTGTGTGCCCCTTGGAATTCTGGGAAGCCCAGACCTAATACATGACAAGCTGTCTCTTAATCCCCTTTGAGCCGAGAGTTGGGCTGTTGCATTGACAGGAGTTTCTGGATGCAGTCTGTGGGTCTGTAGAGGCTGCTTACAGGTTTTGTACATCGCAGCTCTTTACATGCTGGAGATATCCCACAGTATTCACGGCAGAAATAACACCTGAGGTCCCAGAACCCCACCACTAGTGCACAAAGAGCCCTGGGAGGAGGTGAATGTACCTGAGCAAGGTGGATCTACCTCTGCAGAAGGTGTGTCATCGTTGCCGTCTGATAGCGAGTGAGCACACTGACCAGGGAATTTGATGGGTTTTTATCTAATGTACAAGTGAGTACTGTGTCTTCTCCCCATTGGCCAGGGTCTGACCTCACAGGCTGTCACAGTTGGCAAAGGAAATGAAGGAAAAAGGGAAGGGATTGGGCTGCTTAAGCCATCAAGTTCCCAGAATGCAGCAGGGCCTTAGCATAAAGAAAAGTTTTACAAGGATGGGGGGGCCAGGGGATAAGAGATTTTAATTCCTTGTTGTAAACAAAAGTTTTAGAAGGTGTGGGGGGAATTACAGAATAGTATTACAAAGGTTACATTCCTGTGATGATTCTCTTGTTGGAAAAGATTTGAATTGTTTTTCTGAGACAGTAGCTCAGGCTAGCCTCAAACTTGCCTTATGTAGCTAAGGGCAACCTTGAACTTCTGAATGTCCTGTCTCCACCTCTAGTTTGGGGATTACAGCTCTACCTGCTCCCCACACCCGGGTCACACAGTGCTAGACACCTGAGTGCCCTGCTTATTGAACTAGGGTCACAGCCCTGACCTTTGGCTACCCCTTTAATTCACCTAGGCTGAGAATCTATGAGTTCAATTCCAAGGACCCATATGGTAGGTGGAGAGAACCGACTCCCATGAGTTGTCCTCTGACCTCCACACCCAATGGCCTTAGCACACACATACCCGAAAATAAATAAATAAATACAATAAAAATATATTTAAAAGAAACCGAAGCGAAAGGCCCTTTCCTCAGAGGCTCAGTGCTCTCATCTTGGTCTGGCTGGTTCTGAGTCAAAGGTTTTCCTGTGCACAGACTCCCAGACCGCAACCCCACCTCAGGGCCTGACTAAGCTTTCACAGGCAGACAGGCATCTGCCTGCATTTGGGTACTCCTTGTTGATGACAAAAACACACACAACATTGTATGCCTCAGGCTACATCACTGAGAACATTCTTCTAGAGTCTTTCCTCAGATCCTTTTTAAACACAAGTTGAGACAGAGGTTTCTTAGCTTGCTGGAACAATGCCCCGTGGCGGTGGGGGTGGGGATGGGGGGCTGCAGCTTGTCATCCCAGCTTTTGAACAGGTGTCAAAAGAGGCCATTTTAAAAATAAATGCCTCTGTTGCCTAAGAGTTCAGCGCTTAGGTCAGAAGTGTCCAGGGTCTCTGAAAAGAAGGGGACGGAAGCTTCCCCACACCTCTCTGCTGCCCTTGCTTCCTGCCTCCCAGAGGGCTGCAGGAAGATCAAATTACTAAGCCTCTCTTTTACTTAGCTGGGTTTTTAACTTGTAGAACTTGCAGCTTTCAAAGTCTGGTGCTATAACAATCTCCCCACTCTAATCAGGTGGGGGTGCAGAGGGTGTCTGTGCCGTGGATCACATGTCAGAACCAGGAAGTATTTTTAGAAATGAAGAAAAAAAGAAAGAAGAAAAAAGAAAACCCTCTCTTGGGTGAATGGTGTCGATCTTTTGGTGTTTGGGGAAAGTGGCTTATCAGAGTAAATGCCTTTTTCTCTGATGCTTTAAGTAGCCTCCTACCTCAGATGAGCAGGTTATTAAGGTAATGTTACCCTTTATTGCTGAAAAGCAGTGTAAATAGATACCCAGACTACAGAGATTACCTGCTTTCAAGCTGCGGAAATGAGACACTTTCTCTCACAATTTCTCTTTCCACCAAATAGCACAGCTTATTTACTTAGGGAAACAGTCGCCTTCTAATGACCACACCCATCTGCTCCGACAGAAAGGCTGGCAGAGTGCAGCTATTATTAAGGGGGCAGATCTTCCTTCGTTCTGCTGAGTGCTTCCTGCCCTCTCCCCAGTCACCAAAGGAGGTACTGTCTCCTCCTCCCAAGCCCTCCAGAGGGATCCGGGAGCACCACTCTCCAGGGGAGGTGCTCTTCACAGAAAAGGGAGGCAGAGAATCTTCCCAGGGACCTCTGAGGAAATCCAAGGGAAGAGGCCCAGCCAGCTGGCCTTGGAGAGCTATGCCCTAGCTGATGACACACACACATGCATATACATACACACACATGCATATATCCAGCACACACGCATATACACACGTGCACATATACACGTACATACAGACATACATATACATGCATGCACATATACACATGTACACACAGACACACAAATACACTCATGCACATATACACATGCACATACATACATATACCTGTATGCACATACACATATGTGCACACATATTGTTAGAAATCAAACCTGAGGTCCAAGGTCTCCATCGCACGTGTGCAAAGTACACACAGACAATGTGAAAGCAATTCCTCCGCAAGGCAGGTTTTCACTCTGTGAAAGGGTGTGTTGGGGCCGTCCGTCAGATCCAGGAATCTCGCAGGACCCAGAAGCTTGGTCAGCTTTTATCCCTAAGCAGGAGTACTGAGTCTTTTCCCTAGTGGGCTGGGGTCCAACCTCAGTCTTTCCCAGTAGTCTAGTTTAAAAGAATCACTGCAAAGGGAGGAGAAGAGCCCCACTGCCCCAGGCCATCAGGGCCTTTCCTAGGGCAAGTCTTGCAGGGCGTGGTAGGGTTCGAAGACACAGCTCCTTAGCATAAATCAAGTTCCAAATTGTACAGGGTTTGAAAGAAAAGATCAATATTTATATGCTTCTTACACAGATACACATGTGTGTATATACACGTATACTCTTGCATATGTGTGTCCATATGTATATATACATACACATGTTTTACACATGTACCCACTTGCAAATACACATGCATATACTCATACACATTTGGATGTACATGCATACATACACATATATACAGATTCACATACACACTTGTATACACACATATATATACACACACACTCGCATATATATACTTGCATGTACATATATTTGCATGTACACTATATACATCTACATATATACACACTTCATACATGCATGTTCGTCACATCTTTTTATCAAATGCTATGTGCTAGCATGTACGTATGTAAAGAACATGGATGGCTGGTGTTTGTGGCCAGCACTGAGACGAAGAGACAAGAAAGTAAGTAGGAATTAAACTGCAGAGCTAATGCCGGGTCTTTCTTTTATTAATTGAGACAGGGTCTCAAGTCTCAATATATATCTCAGATTGGCCTTGACCTGCGCATCCTCCTGCTTCAACATCCTGAGTGCTAGCACATGAGGTGTTGGCCACCACGCCTGGCTGGAGAAAGCGGTGTTAATGAGGGAGTGTCCAGCTCTGCGAAGCGTGTCGGTGTAGCCAGGACGCTTTGTAATAGGCTGGAGAATGCCGGCAGTTCTGCCTGTTCCTTCCAAATGGGAATTCTTTCATAACCAAAGCACAATAGCTTTACACAGCCCACTGTAGTGGCATAAACAAGTTTGATGTAACTTCCAAATCTATTTTCTATTATAAGTTCCATTTATTGAATAAAATAGCAATTCACCATGTTTGCAAATCTCACTGCTGCTGGATGCCAGCACTGGCAGAGGTTCATGTGTTTACTGTATAGCGTGCCCAGCGAGGCTCTGCCTCCCAGCAGCGTGGCAACGTGCAATTCCAAACAGCTGCAAGCAGTAAGCTGAAAGTGAGTTTGGATAATCTTCTGGGAGGGTTATGACGTGGTTGGAACTGGTTCCAGACAGCAGAGGTCCTTGCTTTTACTGTCGGGCCTGGAACAGCTTCTGGACTCACACTCTTTGGACTGACAAAATGAGAGCAAGCCCGAGCTGTGATTTTGCACATTTTCAACCAGCATTGTCTGAATGGGAACCTGAATCTGTTTTCTGTGAGAAAACCTCTTCCCAACATCTTTCAGGCCCAGCTCCCAGGCTTTTGTGAGAAAGCCCAAGGGGGCTTGGGAAGGAGGAGAGAACGCTAACCACCTCCTCAAGCTTTTCCAAAGGGCTCAAAGGTTCTTCTGAGGACTTCCTGTTTAGCTAAACTGAATAGAGAACTGAACTTGCCCTGCATGCGGCCACGGATGCATGCTTGGTGGTAGTCTACCAAGAAATACGCCTTGCCTTTGAATGGTCATCCTAAAATCAGGCTTTCCTCTTCTTTGTGTTTCTGTTTTGAGTTAGGGTCTCATTATGCAGCCCTGCCTGGCTTCAAACTCCCAATCCTCCTACCTCAGCTCCCCAAATGCTGGTATTACACATGTGCGCCATCATACCCAACTCTAAAATCTGGCTTTTTGAGACTTATCGTGGCCTGTGCATCCGTGGTCATTAGGGCCCTGCTCCACCCCATCCGCCTTCAGCTTAGAATGGATTTCCCCGGGAGCCCTGCCAGCCCACCCTCACAGCTGGCCACCAGGCGCACGGGGAGCCAGGCTGTCTGCTTGAGCCTTTCTATCCTGTCTTTGGCACTGAGGTAGGCCGTGCCTGGGTTCCAGCCGGTGAGCTGGTTGCTGCCAGTTCAGAGCCCCAGGACTTGGGCCTAATCCCAGTCTCACGCCTCACAAGGAGCTGGCTGGTTCCTGTTAGCATTTCAGTCTACCCCTAACTGGGACCACTGCTGCTGCCAAGAACTCATGAAACTGAATTCCCACTTGGCCTCTTCTGATCAGACCCTCCTGGATAGCTTTGCCGAATGGAAACAGAAGGCGCTTGTGCCACAACCCTTCGACTTGCCTGTGGGCTGCTTGGAAAGGGCCAGTCTGGTGCAGATGCTTTGCTTCATGGTAGGGTAGCCCTAACCTCCTCAGTTGCTAGCGCAACTGGCTCTCATCTAGAATTCTGATAACGCTAGTCCCCTTTTGGAATAGTTTCTTATGGCTTTGACCTGTGCTAAACAAAATAAAGAAATCTTATCAGAGATTTCAGAGAGCTTTATCTTCAAAGTAAAAAGTTCCCCCAAACATTCTAGAAGACCATTCCTCCCACCCCCAGCAGCTTAGCTCAGTGAGAGGGTGATAGATTTATGACAAGGCCTTTTCAAAGGTGTGATCTGGCTAGCTTTGAGGCCCACAAAAGAATGTTCCTCCCCAGAGCAGACCCATCTGGTTAGATACAATTGGATAGGGCCTCACAAATGGGCCGTCCACTCACCATCTCCACATTAGCCACCTCTCCAGCCATGCTTCAGAGTACTTCTGTATGAAAAGCTATTTTCATTGAGACTTTCTGCCTGGAAGAAAATCCTCACTGATCTTTGTGTTATGAAGTGTTAAATTAGTGACATTCAACTGTTAACCGTCTTCAGATGGTCGTTGTTTATGAATGGAATTTAATCTTTCAAACTCCTTTCCTTTGAATCACTAATAATTTCTACTCATCAAAATGCATACAGAGACTCAATTTGTGAATTGGCCATTGTGTTTCCTTGCTATGGAAAATTAGTTGGCAACTGTTAAATCCACAAACAGCAATAACTTTGAAATATAGCTAATAACAAACATATTTATGGTCTTTCACTATTTTGTTTATTTGCCATAGGTAGAATCAATATACAACTCCCACATTAAGATCTGTGTTTGTTCATCTCTGGTGTACATAAAGGAAATAAAATGGTGCTCCCTACCACTGTACTAGTTTAATTGCCTCATTGTTTTTAATGCTTTTTAGAAGTAAATAATTTACCCTGGCCTTATCCCCATTAATAAAAAGTTATTACAGCTTCAGATTTCCTTTTGGTTAGATTAAATGCACAAATAAATATGTAATCAGTTGAAAAATCTATGAACAATCTCTGGGCTTAGTCGAATGGCCTCTATGGCAGGCGTGTTGAAGGGAGACCTTTCTATGAGACCTTTTCATGAGCACTAAAACCCCTTACTGAATAGAGGGATGAAGGAGCAGCTATGTAGCTGAGCTGCTGTGGGAGACACTAAGTCTGCTCTAGCCTGTTCTCATCCAATGCCCTCTGCCCACAAAGCCTCTTCAGGGTGTTTCTCCATCATCTTCCTTCCAGAATAGGAATTCTGATGTTCAAGCCAGAAAACCCAGGGCCCCCATTTCTAACCCACCAGGTCAGAGCAGAGCCAGGTGGGGGACATGTGCCCAGAAAGCTGCATCATATTGGCCTCCTGCAGACAGAGACGTTCCCACCTTGAGACTTACAAAGTCCTTTGTGGGACCGATAGCTTCTGGTCACAGATCCTCTCCGACGGGCAACAGTGCAGGTGGGGAGCAAGGCTGCCGTTCGCCTTCACCCCATATCACACGGCTCCTCTTTTCTGTCTTGGCTCCTATACGATTGCTACCAAATGTGCCTGTTCCTGTCCACCCAGAAGTGTAGTCCATTCTTGGCATGCTTAAACCTCAGTTTGGGCTCCAAATGGAATTTGCCAGATGACATTATTTAACCATGCTTGATACCAGATGTCCTCTTCTCTTTAGGACACCACTGGCTTCTGTGTTCACCTCTCTCTGTCTGTCTGTCTGTCTGTCTGTCTGTCTCTGTCTCTGTCTCTCTCTCTTTGTGCATGTGGAGGCCAGAGGTCAGTGTCTGGTGTCTTCCTAAATCACTCTCCACATTATTTTTTAAGACAGAGTCTCTCTTTGTAACTCAGACTCAATACTTTGGCCAGATTAGTTAGCCAGTAAGCCCCAGGGTCTTCCTGTCTCTTCTCTCCCAGTCCTGGGAATACAGACATGCACTGCTGTGCCCTGCTTTTTACCTGGACAATGGGAATCCAAACTCAGGTCTTCAGATGGGCATGCTGGCACACACCTTTAGTCCTAGCACTCAGGAGGCAGAGGCAAGTGGATCTCTGTGAGATCAAGGCCAGCCTGGTCTACATAATGAGTTCCAAGACAGGCAGGGTTACAGGGAGACCCTGCCTCAATAGACAAAAACAAAACAAAAGCCAACTCAGGTCTTCAGGCTTGTGTGGCTTACACTGGGCCGACTTCACCATCTCTGTAGCTCCACCCCTGGCCTTCTTTAAGCCATGGCTTGGAGCCAGCCCTGTGGGTGCTGTGAGCACTGATGAAGCGATGTACTCAGGACATGAGACAGTTTCAGCAAACATAGCAGTCTCTCTGGCTGCTGGGATGAATGGTTGCCTACAGGGCAGCTACAGTCTTGACTAGATGTCTGAGAAAACTGTGAAGAAGAGACATAAAGCAGACCACTACAGCT
The DNA here is from genome assembly GCA_009823505.1 of Rhizomys pruinosus. Classification (NCBI taxonomy): domain Eukaryota; kingdom Metazoa; phylum Chordata; class Mammalia; order Rodentia; family Spalacidae; genus Rhizomys; species Rhizomys pruinosus. The sequence goes on along the minus strand of VZQC01005442.1, from coordinate 637,894 downwards.
ATTTCCTGGCTGTTCCAGCAATTCTGAGTAGGCTTGAGTAGTTTTTTTTTTAATGTATTATTCCTTTCTTTGGGGAACAAATTAAAGTTGTGTGTTTATTTCTGCAACACCGAGAAACATAAAGAGAAGGCTCCTGAGGGGGGAGCTGTTTCCCACCACAGACACTCGCCAACAGCTACACGAAGGGGAAACTATTCTTGAAGGCCAATGCATTGTGCAATAAGTTTCCCTTATTACTTTAAATTCCATTTCTGTTTTAAATTCACTCAAGGCTTGACCTGCCCAAATCCCTAGCACTGTGCAGTCCAGTCGGTTCAAAGCCGGGATGATGGGGCTGGAGGTAAGACTTGGCAGTTACGAGCTCTCGCTGCTCCTGCGGAAGTCAAGGGTTGGTTCCCAGTATCAATGTCTGTGGCTCACAGCCACCTGTGACTCCATTCAGAGGATCCATTGACCTCTTCTGTATACTGCAGGCACTACAATATGCACGAACCCACACTCAGACACCCACGTATACACACAATTCTTTAAAAAATTAAATCTTAAAAAAAAAATCACCTGGGTTTTCCAGAGAGAACACAGTTCCAATAACAGCCAGTGGTACACTCTGAGGAAACCTTGTGTTCCGTCCCCATCCAGTCATCTTTTGTGTCTTCTTGGAGACAGCATTAGAGCAGCTGAGAGACCCTTTCCAAGTGCTTCTCAGGGGTGGATCCAGTCAGTGGCTGAGCCCAGGGCTGTCATTTCTTTCAAGACAACCATCCCTGAGCTACCAAGTCCCCACTACCAAGTCCTCCCACAGCGGTGATGTGTGCCAGGGGCTGCGGACATCTCTCCAAGGTGACGGAGGGAACAAAGGCAGCAACCCAGAACTGTGAAATGCATGCTCATAGTGGGTCACTTAAAACAACAGAAATTTACAGTTAAGGTGCCCGAGTGGAGGCCCTTTTGCGGGCTCTGAGTCCATTCCATGCCCCATTCCTAGGCTTGGGCTGGCAGGCAAGTTGGCTTGTAGACAAAGATCACAGTCTTTGTTTCCAAATAGAGCCATTTCCTCTATTTCTCTATCTCCTCTCCCTCCCTCTCCTTTCTCCTCTCCTCCCCCCTCCTTCCCCCCTTCTCCAAGCTGCCCTCCCCTCCCTTCCTTTCTCATCTCCTCTCCTCTCCTCTTCTGTTCTCTTGATATTGAATTCAGGTGCCAAAGTAATCAAAGATGATCTCATCTTCAGATCGTTAACAATTACACCCACAAAGACCCCTTTTCCGAATAAGCTCACTGAGACAGGTTCACTATCTTTTTTTTCTGTGTGTGAGACTCAGCAGCATTCAATCATCACATGTCAGGGAAAATCTAGAAAACCCAAGTAAGGAAGTCAGGAGGGACTCCATAGCCTGTATGACCAGGTGAAAACGGCTTGTGAACTGGGAGTCTGGACATTGTGTTAGTGCCTAGGGCTGTGTCTGTAGTCTTTGGGGTGTTGGGCAAGATCCCCTCCTTTGCAGACCTGTGTTCTGTATTTGTAAACCAAAAAGATGTGCTGAGCTGCCTTCCGGCTGGGGTGCTCAGAGACCCCACAACAGCAGCCTTCTCTAGCTCGTTCTCTGCCAGGCTCGTGGGCATGGCATGGGAGCAGAGTGCACCCACCCTCCTGCTGACAAAGCCAGACACCTTCCAGACCCAGCAGCAGTTTCACACTGGAATTTAGAATTCACACTTCCTCCTCCAGGAAGTTGGAAAGCTAGCTTCCATTGTGTCAAGTTTGACTTGGCTGGAGAGGAACTGGGCAGTGCTTAGAAAAGCCACACCTCTGCATCCTGAGTGTCCCCAGGATCCCTGGCTGTTCTAGACTCCTTCTGAGTCCCTAATGGTGTATTACAGCTTCTGTTCTTCGGTGTGTCCACTGGGCTCTCTGCCCCGACAGCAGCCCAAGCCTCCAGTGTATGTTCTGGCTCTCAATGACCAACAGGAAGATGATGGATGGAGAAGAAGAGCTTGGAAGTTCTACCAAACTCCAGGAAACACGTGTGACGTCTAATTGTGTGGGATATGCTTCAGATCTTATTACCTCCCACTTCTAGGGCTGGGCAAAGGAAGAGTGTTGCCATGGAAACAGAATCTTTCCCAATGGAAAAGTTGTACATATTTTTCTTTGTGAATATCAATTTATCTAAAATGCCAGTTCTGTGAGATGGTAGGGATCCTGTCACCACAGCCCACAGCTCTGTCCTCAGGTGTGGCCTGTGGAGGAACTCAGTCCAATTCTAATTATGAATGAAAGTGAATATGAATCAGCTTTTTAGAGGACTTCAGATTTCTTGCAACGTTGTGGTTTCTGATTCATTTCCAGTAGCCAGAGATATGAGTAGGCTAGTACTCAGTCTCTTTGCTAAATAACTATCTAATGAGCTCAAAATAATGAGCACTGCTGAGGGAGTCCTGCTCCTCACGGCTCTGTGCCCCTTCCACCCCGGGGGGCACAGAGGAAGCCTCAGACACTCACCTAGCCTGCTTGGTACATTCAGACATGTGGGCATCCTTTTTCTTTCTTTTTAAAAATGTGTATCAATTGTATAAAACAATGAATTTAATTATAACATCTTCATTCTTTTTTTTTTTTCTTTTTTGGTCTTTTCAAGACTGGGTCTCCCTGTAGCCTCAGCTGTCCTGGAACTCACTCTGTAGACCAGGCTGGCCTTGAACTCACAAAGATCCACCTGCCTCTGCCTCCCAAGTGCTAGGATTAAAGGCGTGTGCCACCACACCTGGCAACATCTTCATTCTTATATATAAGAAATTATATATAGTGTATATATACAATTCTTATATATTATTATATTATATATAGTATATATAAGAATATATATTATATATATAAAAATATATATATTCATATAGACTTCTGCCTCTGCCACCTACATTCTCCCTACTGGACCGCACTCATCCAAACACAATGAGTGCATGCATGTGCACACACACACACACACACATATATACATATAGAGACATAACACAAATATGCACACATATATACACACACATACAACACACACCAAGACACACATATACAGACACACACTTAGAAATCCACACATAAAAAAAAGAAATCCACACGTATCCACACACATACACACAAATATATTTACATAAACATACAAAGACACACAGAGAGACATACACCCCACAGATACACACATACAGAGACACACACATATAGACACATACACACAGACACACAGACACACAGAAACATAAACAGACATACATCACCACATACAGACACACAGACCCAGACACACAAGGACGCATGGACACACAGACATACACAGGCACACAGACACACACATGGACACACAGAAACACAGACACAGACACACAGGGCCTGGTCTCTGCCAACAGCTCGGCACCCAGGGAAAGAAACTCCCAAGGAAACAAGGTCCTGGGACGCCACCTAGTGGCATCTCTTCATTCCTGCACCCCATCAGATTCCAAAAGGGCTGGGGAAGAATGGAGCTCAGAGAAGGCTGTCTGGTTCCTCCCAAAGGAAAAGGAGGGTGAACCTCAGGCATGGCTGGCTCTGCCTGATGCCTTCTGAGAAGTCAGGGGCCACGGCTGCCCAGAGTAAGGCTGGATGCCTAGAACCACTGGAAGGAAGTGATGTCACCGCCTCCTTTTCAAAGCTGCTTTGACACCGTGGGGGTGGGGTGGAAGGGAGGAGTGGGTACCAGGGTGGGCAGAATCCTTGTTTCCCAGGGAAAGTCAGGATTCGGGAGACTCATTTAGCAAGCATCCCTTCCTCAATTCTCTCCTCTCCATTCCCTCCTTTGGTAAGTCAGGAGAGTGGGGCAGTGGGGTGGGCAGGTGTGGGGGTGCTGAGGTGCTGAGGTGCGCTTCCTCACACAAAGGCTGCAAGATCGCCATGAGAAAAGCTCACTGGCAAAGAGGAAGGCTGGAATCCATCACTCCACCCCTGAGGCTTACAGGAGGGACCTGGACCTTCTCTACACGGGTCACCTACCTTCACAGGTCATGGGGTGCTGTACCCCAAGGTGTAGGGAATGCTAAGAGATGGCAACAAAGGACAAGCAGTAGTCAGACGCTATGGGGAGCATGCTCCTTCCCATCCCACCCTCCCTTCTGTGGGCAATGCAGGAAGAGGCACCTCCAAGTGACAAGACTTGGCTTTGCTGACCCGGCAATTTGCATCCTGTGCCCTGGCTCCTTTTATAAAGCCAGGGACAGCTCTCTCACGCCCTGTCACCAGCCTTTGGATCCTCCCCATACATCCTGCATTTAAAATACACAGACCCTCTGCTTATGCCTTCTGCTCTGCTAGGTAGTGTCTCCACAGAACTTCTTCGGACCACATTCCCCGATTCCCTTCCATCTGCATTGAGTCCTAACCAGTCTGTGCAAAGCACCAGATCCAAAGGCCTCCTTAGTAACACCCAGGTTTGATGTTTTAGTCATAGCCCTGCTGTTCAGAAATGCAACTTTGTTTTCTGAGGTCTGACCTCAGATCATGAATTCAACCTCTGAAGTCTACTTAGATGCAGAACACATGCTTTCCTTCACGTAAGATCGGCTCAGTTGATGCTAGATAAAACATGCTCTCTTTCAGCAGTGTCTCCTGAAGATTTCTATCTATCTATCTATCTATCTATCTATCTATCTATCTATCTATCTTATGTATATATACTATATATCTTAAAAAGATTTTTAAAACATCTATGAATATTTTACCTGCATGAATGTCCATGTACCATGTGTGTACAGTACTAGTGGAGATCAGAGGAGGGCGTTGGATATCCTAGAAATGGAGTTACAGAGTTATAAGCTACCCTGGGAACTGAACTCAAGTCCTTCACAAGAGCAGCAGGTGGCCTTAACCATTGAGCAAACTCTCGAGCCCTGGAGTTTCCTTCTCATTTCCTGACATTCTATTGGACATGTGTCTGGGGCAGTGCCTGGGCATCATTGCAGGTCTAGGGGGGAGGCAATAGCGGCCCATTGTGATACTCTGTCCACACCAGCTTCCCCAACGGCCGCCGCCTCTGCCTCTGTCCATCATCCTGAGTCAGCTTTAGATATTTTTTCGTTTTCTTTTCCCTTTTTTCCTTTTCTTTCTTTCTTTCTTTCTTTCTTTCTTTCTTTCTTTCTTTCTTTCTCTCTTTTTCTTATCGTGCGTGCATGCATGTGTGTGTGTGTGTGTGTGTGTGTGTGTGTGTGTTCATATATGTGCATGTAAAGGCTAGAGGACAAGCAGTGGGAGTTAGTTCTCCTCCTACCATGTGAGTCCCAAGGTTGGAGCTCAGGTCACCAGGCTTGGTGTTGCACCCTCACCCACTGAGCCATCTCTCCAGCCCTCGCTTTAAATCGTGTTGCCCACATTCCATCGTTCTCGTCAGTGGTGCAGGGTCAGAGGCCCAGCCTGTGTTGTCACCCTCAGCAGCTTGAGGAGTTCCCTTTGTCTTTAAGAGACTTTGACTCAGGTAAAGTGGGATTTTTGACTCTGCTACAGAAAGGAAGTTCAGGATGAGCCGGTATGAAGCAGCTGGAGTTTGTGAGGAGACTTTTAAGCACCAGGGTGAGAGGAGAGGAGAGGACCTCTGGAAGAAAGTAAGACACCGGAGTTTAGTTTTGAGCCTGTTAGAGAAGTTACAAAGTGTCTCCACAGTAGCCTATGTCCTGTCCGGTGGCTCTGAAGTTAATCTCCAAGATTTCTAAGTGACTAAAAATCACAAGATGGTTCTCATGTGTGGGATAGGATTAGGGCTGAAAGGGTGAGCCCCTGGGCCATGGCGTATTCTAGTTTACTTCCTGTTGCTGTGATAAAACCACTCCCAAAAGCAACTTCAGGGAGGAAAGGGCTTATTTGGCTTACAGGCAGTCCCCTTATAAGGGAAGCCAAGGCAGGAGTCCAGGGGGCCTCCCAGGCTGGGCTATGGACCAGTCTGATGGAGGGATTCCTTCCATCATTTTTTTCCTAACTGTAAGTAACAGTTTAGTCTTCTTTTTAGAAAGACATCTGGGAAAGGAGTAAGATCATACTTGAAGGTCACACAGGCCAAGGCCGTGAGCCTGGTTCATTGCTATGTTAAATAAGCTGTCTTATATAAAAGGAATATTGTTTCTATGCTGACCATGTTACAGCAGATGTTACTGTGTATACTCGCTTCTGGATTCTCAGCAACGGACCTCAGCTTGTCTTACCCCCCCCCCCACATCCCCTTAATCGTCTGTCTTCCTCTCCCGCTCTGCTGATACAGGGGAAATTGGGGTCCCATGTTGGGGTTCTTAGTCTCATTAATAAAAGAATATAAGAACAGACTCAAATGGAAGTTTGAAGACACTCTATTAGAGCTTAAAAGAAAACCTTGTGGGCCCCACAAGCTGTAAGTCCCAGCACCTCCCCAGAGCAGGAGAGAGACAATGCCAGGCGGTTTAAGCTAGCATGGATGCCAGACACATGTTGGGCCAGCAGCTACATGGCGGGAGGCTTTAGAGAAACACCCGAATGTTGGGGAAGGCCGATGTGTTAGGGGAGGCATGCTTAGAAAATAGAAGTAGAAATGAAAAAAAGGATGTTTACTTTCTGAAGAATTCAGAAAAGCAGGCAGACAGGCTGCCTGCTGTGGCTGGAGAAGCTACTAAGGTAGGATTGGGATTCTGGGAAGGGAAAGTACATTAACCCATTAAAGGACTGATTCTTCCACCTGTCTCTTTAGTGTGAGCTAAGGTGAGCACACCTTCCTCAGGGTGAGCCTTGGCCAAGGGGTTGACCTGGCTCAATGGAAATGTTAGGTCTCCACATAGGCCAGGGAGCCTATTCTTTGACCATAAAGAATCTTAATGGGGTTTTGTTGCTCCTCTGTCATTACTTCCTGTCCTACTCCAATTCCTTCTTCAGAGCCCCTACATGATCCTCTTGGTGGCCACGGAAGCTCTCAGGACAGCTCCCTCCCCAGTGTGTCCCAGGCTCTGTGCAGTCGCTGTGGGCGTGGCCACCCCACTCTGCCAGCACACGCCCCAGAAGGTGGTATTTACCGCCCCTTGCCATGCATTCTGAGATTTTTTTTTCTCCCATTATATATATTTTGCTTCTTCTAATGTGGTTTTTTTCCCAATAAACCAGTTTTACTGTCCAAGAGTAGCCCACAGTTTGCAAACCACTGCTTTAACAGAGGCCTTACTCAGCGCAGGAGGGGAGGTGCAGGCACATCCCCAAAATTTGGAAACAGCTTCATACTTGTTTTGTTCTTTTTCAAAACAGACAGCTTTTGGAATAAAAGGGAGCCTTGTCTTTCAAGCTGTTGTCTCCACTTCGGGAGTAAAACAAACCCATTCAGATATTCAATAGATTTCTTTCTCCCCAGCCTCATCTACCACCTTGGTAGTGGACCTTTCTGTGTGGACTACAGAAGGGCAGAGCAGCAAGCTTAGAGAGTGGAGAAAGAAAACCCAGGCATGGTTCCAAGCACTGACAGTCTCTTGATAATATTATAACAGTTAATTGTGATTGAGTACATGTTATGGGTGAGCTCCTGGGCTTGGTATCCCATGTCATTATTCCAGTTAATCTTAATAACATCTGTCTGATATGGTAGGAATGCTTCCCCATCTGAAAGGAAGCTAAGATGAACCCACATCTGCTCTCCCCTCTCTCCACACACACAGTGACCACCTCTCACACCTGTTCCTTCCTTTGATCTTTGTTTCCATAAAGCGAGTGATGGCAGGATCGCTTTCAGCCTAGAAAGAGTGCAGCAGCCAAATTTTAAGGGTAGTCTGAAAAGTGATTGTGCCCTGAGCAGGCCTGCAGCAGGCTGCCCCCAGCCCCCTCTGCTCTCAGCAACCCCCAACCCTGGCTCCCTTGGTCTTGAGCTGAAGGTCACCCTGGCCTGTCCCTGTCCATGAGGCCCTGAGATTCCTTCTGGGTTCCCAGCAAACAGACCTCATAGGAAATGACATCACCTTTTCCAAAACCTACAGGACAAGAGGAGATGGACGCCTTCACAGCGCAGCAGATGGTACTTATGTGAGGCCAGCGTTCTTCTCCACTTGGCTTGTTCATTAATTCAGCAAATATTTCAGTGAAGACTACAGAGGGTACTGTTCTGGGTGCTACTGGGGTTGCAGTGGTGGACAAGATCCATGGGCTTCCTGGACCCCTGGAGTTGATGTTCTGTAAGGGTCAGTTTCAGAGTTCAGCACACATTAACCAGAGCTTTTTAGGAAAAGATGAAATTTATTTTTAGCTATGTGTAAATGTGTGTATCTGGGTGTGGATTGGGCACATCAGCGCAGTGCCTGCAGAAGTCAGAAAAGGGCATTGGATGCCCTGTGTGGAGTTCCAGGCCGTTTTGAGCCACCTGACGTGGGTGCTGAGAACTGAGCTCACGACCTCTGAAGAGCAGCAAGTGTTCTTAATGATGGGCTGTCTCCAGCCCATGCAGTGCTTTTGTACACTAAAAATTATAGTTTCCACTAAAAAATGTCTTTTTTTCTTTTCATAGTATTCTTTTTCCCTTCCCCTACAACAGAATCAAAAGGTGTATAGGATAATACTTGCTCTGGTTATATATAAAGAACTAAAAATCTATAAGGCCAGGGAGATGGTTCAGCCAGTAAAACAGTAGCTGGGCAAGGAGTGTGATTCCTGGAACCTATGTGAAAGAACTGGATGTGATGGTGTGCATCTGTGATGCCAGCACACTTACAAAAGACAGAGGCAGAGAAAGGAGAATCACCGCAAGCTTCCAGATGAGCTGGCCAGGAGATGCAGCAACAATATCAGCAGCAAGAGAGACCCTGCTTGAACAAGGTAGAGGCCAAGAACTGACACTCAAAAGTTGTCCTCTGAGGTCCAGGTGTGGTAGCACAGGCCTTTAATCCCAGCCAGCACTTGGGAGGCAGAGGCAGGCAGATCTCTATGAGATTGGGGCCAGTGTGGTCTACGTAGCGAATTCCAGGCCAGCTGGGGCTACAGGGAGACCTTGTCTCAAAAAAAAACAAAACAAAGCCAGGCGTGGTGGCACACACCTTTAATCCCAGCACTTGGGAGGCAGAGGAAGGCGGATCTTTGTGAGTTCAAGGCCAGCCTGGTCTACAGAGTGAGTTCCAGGACAGCTGGGGCTACAGGGAGACCTTGTCTTGAAAAGACAAAAAAATAAAAGACAAAAACCAAAACAAAATAAACCCAAAAACCACCAAACTGACCAAATGAAAAGTAGTTATAAGTTTGAAATAAAAATTGAGATATAACAACATCCCTAATTTTATCTCAGCCATACCGACTTTGCTAATCATGTGATTTCAGTTTGCTGCAAAATATTTAAAAAGTGAGAGTATGGATGGGAATGCAAACTTGGGCATGTGTGGGCCAGCATGCTTCAGAGTCACAAGTAACGATCATGAGACCTCTCTGTTCATGCCCTGTGAGTTGGGATGAGGTCTGGGACTGGACAACGGGAGGTGATGTCATACAATGTATGGGCTGCCCGTCCCCAAACTTATATAAGTTGCCTGTTGCATAGAATAAACAGATTTGCACCTTCTGATGTGATCCGTGGGATGTTCTGTGGTAATCCCATGCAGAACCCTCTTTGGCCTGTTCAACTGTGGGACTGACACCCTGGCACGACAGTGTGAATGAACATGTAGACCTACGGGTTGTGTGGCTTAGTTTCCATTACTGTGACAAAATGCCAGAGATAAACAACTTGAAGGAGGGAGGGGCTATTTTGGCTCACGGTCACAGAGGTTGCGGGGCTCGGTCGCTTGGCTCCACGGCTGTGGGCCCGAGTGTAGCAGAGCATCATGGTGGGCAAGTGGGGTAGAACAACTTGCTCACCTCTGATGCCTGTGCAGCAGAGAGTGAAGGGAGGTCCGGTGGGGACACAATGGACCCCTCTTGAGTCTGCCCCACATGACCAGCTCCCTCCACTAGGCTCAGCCTTGCAGACTCCACCACCTCCTTACAACACCATCAGCTGGCAAACAGGCTGTTAGCCATGGCCTTGTGGAGAGTGCCTAGGAAGCCTCAGCCGTCAGGTTGACAAGCTGGAGTCTCAACCCGAGCACTGTCCAGATCAGGTTGGCTATGGCTTGCTTTGTCTGTGAAGAATTGACTGATGAGTGACAGCTGACGTGGGAGGGCCCAGCCCAGTGTGGGCTGCACCCTCCCTAGGTAGGTGGTCCTGAGCTATATAAGCAAGCTCTGAGCTATAGAGCCAGCCAGAGATTGAGCTGGTGAGCAGAGTTCCTCCATGGTTTTTGCTTCAGTTCTTATTTGAGTTCCTGCCCTGACTTCCTCTACTGACCTGGAAATGAAAGCCAAGTAAACCATTTCCTCACCAAGTTGCTTTTGGTCAAACAGAGCAGCAAACCAGAACTGGGAGCATTCCATAGCATCCGCCCCTGACAATATGCTGATTCACAACGTAAAATGCATTCGGTCCATCTCTAAGAACCCCCACATCCCCATCCCTGGCCCAAATCTCAACAGTTCTAGTATTACTCGACAAAAGTCCAACCCAAAATTTCTTCTGAGAGACAAGGTAAATTGTCATCTGGGAGCCCCATAAAACCAAAGAACAAGTCACATGCTTTGAACATGCGATGACAGGCCAGGCACAGAGGAAACACTTTTATTCCAAAAGGGAGAGATAATGGGTAGAGAGAATCGGAGCAAAGCAAGAGGGAAATCCAGGAAAGCAAACGTGAAATCCTGCAACTCTGTGTCCAGTGCCTGGGACACATGGTGGAGGGGTGGCGCCGCCCCCCACTCTACCATCTCTAATTCCCGAGGTCTCCATTATGTCTTGGCTTCACCTTGAGGGCCCTGTGCATTGCCCCCCTTGGGGCTTCTAGCAAGGACTCTGACATTTCACCCTGCCTGGCCTCAGCATGCCTTTGGAATCTCCCTGGGGCCTCTGTGACTCCTTCATGCTTGTGTTGTCTAGGCCTGCATCATGTGGACAACACCAGTGTCTGTTATCTGCATTAACTGTGCAACGGGGGCCCACTGGAACCCCAGCTGCAGTGGCCTCTGAGTGTCTGGGTGGCTGGACATGGTTTCTTAGAAGAAGACAGTTCCCTGGACAGCCCTGTGTATTCTGGGCATTCCGTGCTCTGTTCACAGCACCTTTGGCTCTTTGATACTCTGCTAATCTCTTCAGCAGGTGCCTTGGGGCCTCAACTTCACACATACTTCTTTTCTGACTAACTCATTTTCCAGAGCCTTCCCTTCCCTCCCCTCCCCTCTCTCCCTTCTTTCCTTCTCTTGTCCTTTCCTTCCCCTCCCCTGCCTCCTCCTCCTCCTCCTCCTCCTAGTCCTCCTCCTTGTTTTCACCCTTTCTCTCTTGACATAGGTTTTCCCCCTGTAGCTCTGATAATCTAGAATTCACTTTATAGCTCAGTCTGGCCTCAATTTATTGGTGTTTTTCTTTTTCTTTTTGTTTTTGTTGTTTTAGAAAGGTTTCACTATGTGCCCATGGCTGGAACTCCCCATGTAGAGCAGGCTGGCTTTGAGCTCATCGAGATCCATCTGCCTCTGCCTCTGCCTCTGCCTCTGCCTCCAGAGGGCTGAGCCACCAAGCCTGGCACTGACCTAATTTTTACTAACAGCTCTCATAGTACATACGGCTAAAGGCAGCCAGGCAATACCACGCCATGCCCAGTGCTGGGCACCTTGAAGTTTCCTCTGTCAGATAAACTAGCCCATCATTTTCATATTCACTGTCCCCCAAAGTCTTAGGGCATGAATGAAATGCAGGCAAGTTCTTTGTGTGATGCAACCTAGATTCTCTCTAGTCTTGTTTCCAGTAGAGTTCTTGCTTGCTCTTGATCCACCATAAGCCTCTTGTACACTGTCACATTCTGTCAGTATCCTTTCTGACTCCCACAGGAACCAACTATTAAGTTCTGCTTCCTGTCTGCTAAGCTTTCCTTCTCTGAGCATTCCCAAAGTTCTACAGCAAACCACTTCCTGAAGCTTCTGAACCATGAGGTCAGATAAAGTTGCAGCAGTGACCCCCAAAACAAAACCCAACACAAAAACCGACCACGAGATAAACAACTTAAACCTTACCACTTACCATACAAGGTGTCTCTGAATCCTGAATATGTTTGACTTATTTAATTCAATTGTTGGGATTCCCCATCTGGAAGTTAATATATTTAAACTCATTAAAAAAACATCAAAGGCTGTGGTGGCTCGAGCCTTTAATCCTAGCACTTGGGAGGCAGAGGCAGGTGGATCTTTGTGAGTTCAAGGCCAGCCTGGTCTACAGAGTGAGTTCCAGGACAACTGGGGCTACAGGGAGACCCTATCTCAAAAAGACAAAAAAAAAAAAAATATTGAGCGGTGTAGGCTTTTATCTCAGCTACTTGGGAGGCTGAGACATGAGGATTGCAGGTTTCGAGGTGTGCCTGAACTACAGGGAGAGTGCGAGACTAGCCTGAACATACAGACATCTTGTCTCAAAATAAAAAATAAGTAAAATGAGGGCTGGGGGTGTGGCTCAGTGGAAGAGTTCTTAGCCAGGCTAAGAGTTCTTGAACAAGGCTCTGGGTCAAACTTTCAATACTGGTGGAGAGGTGGGGGAACGATTCACAGTAACCTCTGCCAAGCAAACAAATTTTAATAACAAAGTAGCCTACTTTAAAGTAAAATTGTTTCCAAAACGAGATTGCTTTTCAACTAGAAAAAGTGACTTATTTCTGATTTTGCTTAATATTTTTCCCCATCTCTGTTCTGACAAGCGATGAGCTTCAGTGAGGGAGTGGCTTCCTCCAACTTGAACAAAACTCCTTTTAAGAAATTCAGTGCCCTTCACCACGAGCACCTCCATGAGCCAAGACAGAACTACTTAGAGCCATAACAGAGTTCCTTTGTGCTGATTTTTAAAAATCCCGGGTCTCTGCCGGGCGTGGTGGTGCACGCCTTTAATCCTAGCACTTGGGAGGCAGAGGCAGGCGGATCTTTGTGAGTTCAAGGCCAGCCTGGTCTACAGAGTTGAGTTCCAGGACAGCTGGGGCTACAGGGAGACCCTGTCTCAAAAAGACAAAAAAAAAAAAAAATCCGGGGTCTCATGTACCCCAGGGCAGCCTTGAACACACTATGTAGCTGAGGATGACCCTGAAATTCCAACCGTCCTGCTTCTACCTCCCAAGTGCTGTGTCATAGGCATGGACCGCCACACCTGGTCTATCCTGTGCTAGGGATAGAACCCTGGGCTTTGTGCACACCAGGCAAACTCTACCACCAGCTGAGCTATCAGTAGCTTTTGGCAATATCTAAATTGCTTTGTTATGTTTCTTTATATTTGCTGGCTCTTTCATTCATAATTCTAGCATTACTTTTCTACCTTAATAAACATTGACGCTGGGTGTGGTGGTGCATGCCTTTAATCCCAGCACTCAGGAGGCAGAGGCAGGCTGATCTCTGTGAGTTCAAGGCCAGCCTGGTCTACATAATGAGCTCCAGGCCAGCTGGGACTAAAGGGAGACCCTGCCTTGAAAATACCAAAAATAAATAAATAAACATTGACTATTGTGATGGTTAATCCTGGGTGTCAACTTGACTGGACTAAGGAACAAATAAGAGAAAAGGGTTTTCTGATTGGACCACCTCAACCTGGATGGCCCACCCCAAATGTGGGTGTTACCTTCTGCCGGCAGGCAGTATTTAAGGCCACGGCAGCGAGAGCTGGTCCCTTTTCCTCCTGCGGTTTGCTTCTCTCATCTGGTGAGTTTGTCTTGCTGCTGTGATCAACCTTTCGGATTCCAGCGTGTACTGAGACTGGCAGATCTCCTGGAATCCATTCGGGCCTTCAGCACTAGACTGGGACTACTGAGACATCCAGCCTTGCGGACTGAGCAGTTCCCTGGATTCCCAGCCTCTCCAGTTCCGCGCTACTGTTGAGCTCCGTCACGTGAGCAAATCAATAAATTGTATATAGTTATATATTCATCCTGTTGCTTCTGTTTCTTTAGAGAACCCTGACTAATACAACTATCAAAACAGTTTCCAATTTTGTAAATGTGTAATCTGCATTTTAATCAATTTAAACATATGACTGTGTACATGTACACATGTACATACTACACATATAGACAAATATACACACATGGATACACATCACAAACACACATGCACACACAGACATACAAATGCACACACACACACATATCATATCAGCAGAGGGGTGAGCAGTTTGCAGTAGCCTCACTCTTCAGGGGCCGGATCTCCACATCTCTAGTGGCTTCATTCATATGAAGAGTATGACTCTAACAGCTCTGTAATTGGGCAGATTTGACTAGGAATAGAATTAACCTAAAGAATTGATGATTCTAATGTATCAGCTGATTTATCATTAAAAACCATTTGCGCCATTTCTTGTTATGTTGGAAGAGTGAGTTCCAACAACTGCAAGCCATCTTTTCTTTCTCTGAACCATAAGCAATTAACTTTTATCAGTACTTCACAGAGTAGACTAGGCTGGCCTTGAATTCACAGAGATCTGCCTGCTTCTGCCTCCCGAGTGCTGGGATTAAAGGCCTGCTCCACCATACCCAGCTAGATCCCCTCTTTTATTTTATTTATTTATTTACTTATTTTGGTCTTTTTGAGACAGGGTCTCCCTGTAGCCTCAGCTGTCCTGGAACTCGCTCTGTAGACCAGGCTGGCCTCGAACCTACAAAGATCTGCCTGCCTCTGCCTCCCAAGGGCTAGGATTAAAGGCGATCCCCTCTTTTAAACTTTACTCATCATCAACTTTAGTCAGTTTTCTCTATTTCTGGTTTGCTTCTGACCCAGGAAGGGCTCCTCCTGGCTCTGTGCGCAGCGAGAACAGCCTGAGCCCAGGCAGCTGCTGGGGCTCCACGAGGGGAGTTCAGGTGGGGAGATTAAGAATTTAAGAAAGCCAGGCATGGTAGCACACGCCTTTAATCCCAGCACTCAGGAGGCAGAGGCAGGTGGATCTCTGTGAGTTCAAGGCCAGCCTGGTCTACAGAGTGAGTTCCAGGACAGCTGGGACTAAAAAAAAAAAAAAGAAGAAGAAAGGAAGCCTGCTGTCCAAACCCAACTCCAGCTCCTTTCTCAGTCACCCTGTCATCTGTCTTTGAAGTTGAAAGGTTATATGGTTGTGACTATATTACACATCAATAATAATCTTATTTCAAAGGTTGCATCTGTCATGGAGAAGACTATAAGTTTTTATTAATTTTTCCTCCTCCATTTTTCAGAAATTATGGACTTTCTTAAATGTGTTTCTCCCCGTTATGGTATATTTTGGTCCATTGTGGTATGTTTTTCTATTGTGGTATAAATTAGAATGGTATAAATGAATATTTTTGTATAAAGTTTTAAAAATCATTTTTAGTCATAATTGTGTGTATACATGAACATTAAAGTCCTTTCTCCTAAGAAGCATTTTCTGGCCTTATTTAGAACAGTGTAATTATGGACACAATGCAAGTGCCCAACAACAGAAGAAAGGCCCTGTAGTACAGTGACATCATCCAGCCTTAGAAACAAAGGTATTCCTGCCAGTGGATGAACCCAGAGGGAGTTAAACTAAATGAAACACTCTGGACACAGAAAAGCAGGTGCAAAGATTGAATTCATAGAAACAGAACAAACCGAAGACAACAGGGCCACAGGGTGGACGGAATGCGCAGGTGCTGGTGAAAGGGTGCAGACTTGCAGTTATAAGGGAAACTATCACAAGGTGACTGTGGTTAGCAGTAACTTACAGTTAGCTAGGTGTTAGTCTAGGGTCTCAGTGCTTGGGATGCAGAAACAGGAGGCAGGAATTCCAGGGCACAGTCACAGTGTGTTTGAAGCCAGCTTAATTTTTTTTTTTTTAATTAAAAAAAGTGAAAGAGAAGCTGGGTGTGGTGCATGTGCCTATAATTCCAGCACTCAGGAGGCAGAGGCAGAGGCAGGTGGATCTCTTTGAGTTCAAGGCCACCTGGTCTACAAAGAGAGCTCCAGCCCAGCTGGGGCTACAGGGAGACCCTGTCTCAAAAAGACGAAGAAAAAAAAAAAGTGAAATAGAAACAAATACACCAAGAAAAAATACTGTAAAGTTAAAATTTGCTGATGGTATATGTTAAGTATTACACACACGATGGTCAACTGGGAGATGATGTTAATTTGACTGTGATAATCATTTCATAATGCATACGTGCATTGAAACATCAAGTAGTACCCCTTAAATACATGCAGTTTTGTCAATTATATTTCAATAAAACTGAAGAAGCATTGTCTATATTACAGAGTACTTCCACTCCCACACACGGAGCTAACAGTCAATAGCTAAATGTGTTAAAGGCTTGCTACACTTTACAGGCCTTTGGCTGTTTCCTTGTCGATCCCCTACCGTCTGTGTGCACAGGAGCCTGTGTTGAAGGCTCGGCGATCAGCTGCTGAGAACTGGGGCCTGTCCTTGAGGCACATCTTGCCCTTTTCCTGCCCCTTTCTGCCTCTGCCCACCAGGACATTCTCCAGTTTGCTTTCCCTCATGCTCCACAGCTGCCTTCCTTCCTTGACACGCACAGGTCTGGAAGCAACAGAGCCAGGTGACTATGGACTGAAAATTGTTGTTTCTCTCAGGTATTTGGTGAAAAAGCTAACATACCATCTCAGATTGCAGGTTCAAGGGCCCACAGCATTCTTGGCAATCTTTTATGTCATTTATTACGATTTTTTTTGCATCCTCTTTTTCTTGTAAAAGGACTGAGCCTTGGCCCTTGCTTGCCCTGGGCCAGTGCTTTCCCATGACCCTCCTCTCTTGTTAGGCAAGGATCTGTCACTGGGTTGTATCCTCTGCCCTTGGTTGTAACTTTTCCCCCCACATTTTTATTAGAAAACTTTAAATCTGGATGGTGAGGACTAATGAAAGATGAAAGGAACCAATATCAAAAAACAAATGAAATAGAAATAGTTCAACATGTAGAAATGTGCAAAAACAGACCAGCACAGCATTTTCAGTTGCATTACTAATCAGAGGAAATGCATCTGGAAGTGATTTGAATAGCAGTTCAGAAGTGAATGTAATCAGGGGTTGAAAATCACTCATAAATGGCTAGATTACTTTTAATTTTTGAGACAGGATCTCACTAAGCTGCCCAGGTTGGCCTTGAACTCACTCTGCATTCCTGGCTGGTCTGACATTTGCAGTTCTCCAGTCTCAGCCTCTCAAAATAAGGGCTGGAGAGATGGCCCAGTGGTTAAGAGCACTGGCTGCTCTTCCAGAGGACCCAGGTTGTTCCCAGCACCCACATGGGGGCTAACAGTTTGTAACTCCAGTTCCAGGGGATCTGATGCCCTCTTCTGGCTTGTCACATTGCACATGTGGTACATTTACATACATGCAGGCAAAATACTCAAACATACAAAATAAAAATAAAGAAACCAGCCTCTGGAATGGCTGGGCTCACAGGTGTGCGCCCCAGGCCACTCCCAATCCATTCCTTTAAGCACTGCAATGTCTTTGCTTCTATCTACTCAAGACTGCCAACAGCTTCCACTATTTTTGTTGTTTTAAATTTATATGTGGCCAAAAGAACACTGCAGTGTGTGTGTGTGTGTGTGTGTGTGTGTGTGTGTGTGTGTGTGTGTGCTTCTTTTTCTTTTCTTTTGGAGACAGGGTCTACCTGCAGCTCCAGCTGGCCTGGAATTTACTATGTAGACCAGGCTAGCTTTGAACTCACAGAGATTTCTTGCCTCTGCTTCCAGAATGCAGGAATTAAAGGCGTGCTCTCTTCAAACTATACTCAGGGCTATAGTGATAAAACAGCCTGGTACTGGCACAAAAACAGACCTGTTGACCAATGGAACAAAACTGAAGATCCAAACCTGAGTACATACAATTTCAGCCATCTCATATTTGACAAAGGGGCCAAGAAACCACAATGGAGAAAAGACAGCATCTTCAGCAAGTGGTGTTGGCAAAACAGGATCCCCACTTGTACAAGAATGAAATTAAACCCCTACCTCTCGCCCTGTACAAAAGTCAACTCCAGATGGATCAAAGACCTCAACGTGAAACCCCAAACTCTGAAGGTGATAGAAGAAAAAGTTGGCAGCAGACTACAAGACATAGGCGTAGGAAAAGACTTCCTAAATCAGATAGCAGCTGTGCAAGAATTAAGGTTGACAATTGACAAATGGGACCTCATTGAACTCAAAAGCTTCTGTACATCAAAAGAAACAATCAAGGAAGTGAAGAGAAATCCCAAGAGTGGGAGGAAACCTTCACTGCAGAAACATCTGACAAAGCATTGATTTCCAGAATATATAAACTACTCAAAAAACAAAGAAGAAAGAAAACAAATGACCCACTCAATAGATGGAGAAAAGAGCTGAACAGAGACTTCACAAGTGAGGAATTAGAGATGGCTGAGAAACACCTTAAGAAGTGTTCAACATCATTAATCATTAAGGAAATGCAAATGAAAACCACTTTAAGATATCATCTTACTCCAATAAGACTGGCTAGGATCAAGGAAACAAATAATACCAAGTGCTGGAGAGGTTGTGGGGAAAGGGGAACACTCATCCACTGCTGGTGGGAATGTAAACTCGTACAGCCACTATGGAAAGCAGTGTGGAGAACCCTTGGAAGACTTGGAATGAACTTGCCACCCGACCCAGCCATACCACTCCTAAGCATGTACCCTCAAGACTCACCCCACTGCAGAGATACATGCACGACCATGTTAATTTCAGTTCTCTTCACAATAGCAAGGAGCTGGAACCAACCCAAATGGCCCTCAACTGATGAGTGGATAGAGAAAATGTGGTACATCTACAATGGAGTTCTATGCAGCAGTAAAGAAAGATGACATCATGAGCTTTGCAGGAAATGGCTGGAGCTAGAGGACATAATGCTGAGTGAAGTAACACTGTCCCAGAGAAACAAATGACGAATGGTATCCCTCATCTGTGAATGCTAATGCCAATTACCTAGTTGTAAGTATTTCCTGTGCATGGCCCCTTGAGCTTTTGTCCAAAGCAGTTGGGAGTGATGCATATTGGAAACAACAAAAACAGCAACAACAACAACAGAAAGGACTGCAACAAAGAACTGACTGAAACAGTGAACTTCTGCTCAAAACAGTCAACTTCCACATGGAGAATATTGAGAAAGACCGAGAAAGAGATGAAAAGCATGTTTGGCAGAATGCATGAGCTCTGGTGAGGTGGGGGAATGGGGGGGACACAGGTCTAGATTTGATAAAAAAAAATAAAGAAAGAAAATAAATTTTCACATGTAAAAAAAAATAAAGGCATGCTCTACTGTGGAACCTATTTTCTTTTAAATGGATGTTTCTGATTTACAGGTAACCAAACCTGCCTTTATTTTCTTTTGCGTCTTCAAATGAACATGGCCTGAATGCATTAAGATGTTAGGAGGGAAGGCCAAAGAAGCCACATCATAGCCAAGGCTTCTCATCCTGCCCCCATCTGAGTGTCCGAGTTCATGCTCTGCCATCTCCCTTGCCAAATTCTCTGATCTACTTCAGTGGCCAGATAAAGAACCCGGGTACTTTGTCAGATGCCAAGGTAGACAGTTAAATTTCAATTTCTGGTAACAGGAACTTTGTGTGTGTTGTATGCACTTGAGGAACTTGCAATGTAGACCAGGCTGGACACAATCTTACAGAGATCTGCCTGCCTCTGTCTCCCCAGTTCAGGGACTAATGGTGTGAACCACCACATACACAACTTTTGTACTTAAAAAATTTTATTTTATGCTTTTTTGCCTGCATGTATATAACTGCACATGTACATCCAATGTGCAGAAGCCAGAAGAGGGAGCTGGATCCCCTGGAACTAGGGTTATAGACAGTTGTTAGTTGCCACATGGGTACTGGGAATTGAACCTGGTCCTCTGCAAGAGCAGCCAGTGCTCTTATCAGCTGAGCCTTCACTAGTCCCCAACTTTTTTTTAATTTGAAACATATTGATACTGGGGCTGGAGAGATGGCTCAGCGGTTAAAAGAGCCAACTGCTCTTGCAGAGGACCCGGGTTCGATTCCCAGCACTCACTTGGCGGCTGAGAACCGTCTTTAAGCCAGTGGTGGCGGTGAACTTTAATCCTAGCACTCGGGGAAGCAGAGGCAAGAGGATCTCTGATTTGAAGACCAGCCTGGTCTACAGAGTAAGTTCCAGGCCAGCTGGGGCTATACGGAGACCCTGTCTCAAAAACAAAAAAACCACCAAAAACCAAAAAACATATTGATACTGACAAGTATTTGTTATGTCTTTGAACTCAATTAACTGGGGTCACTCCTATTTGCTCCAACTCCTGGTCCTGCAGGTTTACTAACACCTGTTTGTAGAAGGCCGACCTGTCTGTGCTGGGCAGGAATATGAAGCCAGCCCTAATCTTGGAGTTCAAATCCTGACTTTACAGGCAAATCTGTAGCCAGAGAAACAATCCCTGACCATTAACTATTAACTTTATGGCGTCTCCTCTGTACTCTCCAGCGGGATTGGGGGGGGGGGGGACCCTGCACACCCCTTCCCCAGACTCCTTTTTTTGGTTTGAGGAAGGGTTCAGAAGCCTGAGGTTTTAGGTGATGCTGCTGCTACAAATGTGTGTAACCCTGGCAAATGGACAGCTTCGGGCGGCGCCGAGGCCCCTGGTCACCGCGCTCTGCACCCCCAGGAGGTGTCTCAGACCTGATGTGCGCAAGCCAGGCCCGGGTGCACGCAGGGGGCCGACCTCCCTCTGGCTTTGCAACTCCCAGGCCTTCAAGCCGGATTAGCCAGGCCAGCAGGGGCCAGGGAGGCTCCCGGGTTAGTGCAGCTGGCTCGGGAAGCTGCCCGCGCAAGGCCCGCCCCCCGCCCACGCCGCCGGGCGACATCCGCGCGCCGGGAAACCCCCGTGGGCCTCGGGGCCGGACCCCGCCCCTCTGCGGTTCAGGTGACTTTCTCCTTGCGACCCACTCGCAGGCAGCCCAGGCGCCCTGCACGCGGGGATCGACGGGTGCGAGCGTGGAGCTGGCGGGTGCGAGTGTGGTGCTGCCTGGGGCGGGCGTGGAGCTGCGTGTGCGCTCGTGGAGCTGCCGTTTGCGTGCGCAGGAGGTGCGCGCGTGGAGCCTGCGGCGTGGGCCAGAGGGGCGGGATGGCTAGCGGCTGACGTTGCGAAGGGAACCAACGCACTGGGCGCTTTCCGCTTCCTCCGCGTCCGCGCGCCCGACCCGGGTGGAAACAAAGGCGCGCGGCCCAGAGGCCTGGCGATTCCGGTCCCGAGCGTCCGGCCTGCGCCCCTGCGCCTCGCCTTGTGTCCAGAATTACAGCCTGCTCCTCGCTGCGGCTCCAGGGCCGCGACTTAGAGATGGCATTCTCTTTTATTTTCCCATTTTCGTGCGTTGGTGCCCGTGCCCGTGCGCGTGCGCGTGGGAAACCGAGGTCGATGTCTGAAACCAACCTGATCCCTGTTCCACCTTCTTCAAGAGGCAGGGTGTCTCAATCAAACCCAGAGCTGGCGATATGGCTAGTCTACCTAGAGGAGGCTGGAATCAGGTCACCACGTGGGTTCTGGGGACCCTGACTCCAGTCCTCAAACCCGGCCCAGGTGCTTAGCCTCTGACCCATCTCCCAGAGCCCTGTTTAGATAGCTCTTGCTGCCCACTCTCTTTGCAGGCCCTTGTCCAGGTTCCAGCGGTGCATGGGTGAAGTAGGGTTACACTGTACTGGTCGCTGTTGGATCCGGGCCTTCTGCTTAGGGGACTTGCATTTTGCCATGTAGTGTTCTTCGTTCATTCTCAGGTGTCAGGACAGGAGGGGAAGGCTTTTACCCTGGACTTAGATTTTCTCCTCTCTTATGTTCAGCCCCCACCTTCTCTGTGGCTTTTCACCATGTGTAATTAAGTGTTGGCGAAGGACAGTTCTGACCTGGTGATGCCATAACTTAAGGGAGCACTGTGCTGGTTTGACAGCGTCTGGGAGAGGTTGGCTGTGTTCTCCCTCTCCAAATCTGAGCCAAGAAAGGCCCAGTCTGCCAACCTCCCTACGTGGTCCGCGCAGGGCTGAGGTTTGGACTCCACTTGGCCTCGAAGGCTTTATCAGTACTTTACTGATTCTTAACTTTGGTTCCTGCTTGAGAGATGGGTTAGACACAGAAGCCCAGGGTGAGGTCAAGACAGATGAGTGGACAGATATCTCCAGGTGACTGAAAAGTACTAGTCAGTACCCAGCCCTGGGTGTGGCCAAGGGGAGGTGTGGCTGTATAGGGCATCAAACGCAGCACTTCCTGCCCCGGGGGAAAATGCTTTGTCTTGCAGGGGTTCTAGTTATGTATTTATTGATTGAGACAAGGTCTTACTGTGTAGTCCTGGATGCTCTGGAACTGGCTCCGAAGACCAGGTTGGCCTCCATCTCACCAATATCTGCCTGCCTCTGCCTCCCTAGTACAGGATCAAAGGCTTGAACCCCACATGCTGCTCTCACTGCTGTTTGTTGAGACAGGGGCTCACTGTGTAGCCCAGGCTGGCCTGGAACTTGGAATCCTCCCGGCTCAGCATCATAGCTGAAGTTTTTGTTGGCCACCAGAGTGCGTCACTGACGCCTATTACTGAGCAACTCTCATCTGCTCCAGTTTCCAGTTGCTTCAAGTGATAAAAGCTTTTGAGAGGGAGTTGCTCACCCTTCCTGCTCTGCTCCTTCTAGGGGGGAGGCTTAGAGAATATTCCAAGGGCTGTAGACATATTACAGTGCACTGCACACATCCCCTTTTGTGAGTATAAAGGCGTGTATTAATTTTTGTCACCACTAGCAAAATACCTGACCAAAACAAGAGAGGAAGATTTGTTTTGGCAGTTATCAGAGATTTCAGTCCATCAGGAAGGGACACCATTGTAAGGCCGAGCGGCTCACAGCCCACACAGCTCACAGCCCACACAGTGGTGTCCAGGAAGCAGACAGGACAGTGCAGGGATTCAGATGGCCTTCTCTACCTGGGCCCCTAGACCCTAGGTTGGTCCCACCCACATTCAGGGTGGGTCTTCCCCTCTGTTAATCTCTTTGAAATCTCTCACTGACAAACCCAGAGGTCTGCGCCTCACCTGTGAGTCTAAACCCAGTCAAGTGGGCAAGGAAGGTTAGCTATCTGGGGAGACTTGGAGTGCTTTGTGTGCTGGGCGCCTAACAAGCTGTTCCAAGGAGAAGGGTTTCCTCTGGCCCACAGTTCTAGGAGATCCTTCCATTGTGTTGGGGAAGACCCAGCAGGTGGGGAAAGTGGGGAGCAGGAGGCTTGCAGGCTGGAATCCACAGCCAGGAGGGAGAGAACACAGGAAGTGGACTGGGCAGTAAAGCCTCCAGGCCTACCCAATGAGCTGCTTCCTCCAGCAAGGCAGCACCTCGTAAAGATTCCACAACTTCCACCCAGGCCCCGGAGCTGGGGTTCAGGCAGTCAAGCATATTTCACATTCAGTCACAACAGTGGTGGCTGGTGGCAGGGAAGGAAAAGTATTCAATTAGGGCTTTATCCCACACTTCAAGAGGATCTTAAGATGTTATCGGGAGCAATTTTATGGTGATGCATTTGAAAATTCAGATGAAACGTAAGACCAAAAGTCAACTTAAAAAATACAAAAGATACAGTAAAGAGATAAATGTATTGGTAAATCAATATTAGTAATCTATAAAAGGACAATAGACCAAGACTGATTCAGATTTATTGCAGGAATGTAAGCTTTGTTCAACACTAGAAAGGAATGAATTCGATTAACCTAGCACCCAGAATAAAAGAAAAAATATGACAAAAATAAAAAACTTTCTGCAGGGCTGTGGCTGTGGCCCAGTGGGTGGAGTGCCACTGAACGTGGGCTCCGCCCTGGGTTTGATCTTCCAAGCAGCATGAACTGGGCCAGGTGGTGCCGACTTACAATTCCAGCACTTGAGAGTTGGAGGCAGGAGGATTAGAAATTCAGGGTCTTCCTCAGCTACAGCAGCCAGGCTAACAGGAGACCTGGTCTCAGAACAAAAATAACAACAAAAACATTAAAGGCGATTTAAAAATAATGGAAGGTATGTGATTGTTCTTCAAATTCCAGAGTCAGTCAAAAGTCCAGTCAAGGGTTGGGCATGGCGGTACACACACTTAGTGCAGAGGCAGGCCTATCTATCTCTGAGACAGTAAGTCATGGTGAGACCCTGCCTTTAAAATACAAAACAACAGCTTCAACTCCCTCACCAAATCCAAAAAAAAAAACCTCTGGAGATTATGTTAAAAAAATAGAAACTGCTAAGCCGAGACTAATAGTTATTTGGAACTTCTGCATGCTCCAACAACTAATCCACACACAGTCATGAAGACAGTGTTGGGCATGGGAGGCCCACAGAGTGGCCAGGCCAGCCTGTGCATGTGACCTCTCCATTTGCGACTGGGTGACACTGAGTGCAGTGGGTGGATGGGAAATCCACACAGACAGCAAGTACTTTGTTTGCTTTTTAGAGACAGGCCTCTTCTGTAGCCCACTCTGGCCTTGAGCTCACAGCAGCCTACCTCTCCTGAGTGCTAGAGTGACGGCCCTGCATTAAGCAGAGTCTACTTCTTATCTCATCCCATGTACAAACATTAAGATTCACCATGAATGTGGTAACCTAGACACACAGCATTACTAATGTCAAGGAGACCGCTGGTGAGAATTTGTGACCATCCAGTGGGCCCATGGAGAGTCTTTAGAATACAGAATGGGCAAACTTTTCATAATACATACATATTCCCAAATATATAGACTGTGAAGACATCCAGAGGAAGAAGATTGGATGGGGGGCTGGAGACATGGCTCAGCAGTTAAGATCACCCAGTGTTTTCCGGAGGACCGGGGGTCTGCCCAGCACCTACATAGCTGCTAACAGCTGTCCATAGCTCCAGTTCCAGGGGCTCCAAAGCCCTCTCCGGGCCTCTTCAGGCATTTCATGCATGTGGAGTGCATATATACATGCAGGCAAAACATATCCACATAAAACAAAAAGAAATAAAATAAAAAGAGACTAGATGGGGAAATGTCACTTCATGAAAGATAAGCAAGCCTGAACAAACCCTGGAAGGATTAGTGACTGGGGAGTGAGGGCTGTGTCAAGAGACCCCTCCATAGTGGCTCTCCAGAGAGACTGACATGAACAAGGCCACAAGCCAGGTACCTGTGAATCTTCAATGAGCTTGCAGTCTTCTTGCAAGTCAGTGCAGCCGAACATACTTGTCTCCTACACCCAGCTGTCCCCTTCTTAGACCCAGTAGTAGGGCAGAATACGTATGCCCAAAAGTTCCATTCAAGAATATTCTGGGGGCTGGAGAGATGGCCTAGCGGTTAAGAGCACCGACCACTCTTACAGAGGACCCGGGTTCGATCCCCAGCACCCACATGGCGGCTGAGAACCGTCTGAAGCTCCAATTCCAGGAGAACTCCAGTTCCAGGGGAATCCGAGACCCTCTTCTGACCTCCGCGGCGTTGCACGACACGGGTGCACAGACTTGCATGCAGACAGTACATTCATACACATACAGAAATTAAAAAAAAAAAAAAAAAAAGAAATTTCTGGTACCCCTGATGAAACAAGTCCTTTAGGAGGGTAAGTGCACACTCAGGTTGTTTATATGGACATGAGAATGAGTAAGTTACAGCCTCACACAGCAGCACAGATGAAAGTGAGCTGGAAGGAAGACGGGTGTGTGATTGCATGTAGATGAAGTGAGAACCAAGCAAGCTGTGGGCAGAGGTGGGACTAATGGTCAGTTCTGGTGGAGTTAGTGCCTAGGACAGGAGAGAGGGGCCTGCTGGGCAGAGGTGGGACTAGTGGTCAGTTCTGGTGGAGTTAGTGCCTAGGACAGGAGAGAGGGGCCTGCTGGGCAGAGGTGGGACTAGTGGTCAGTTCTGGTGGAGTTAGTGCCTAGGACAGGAGAGAGGGGCCTGCTGGGGTCCTAAATACAGATGGACACACTTGAGTCTATACAATATTAGACCTTGTTGAACAACAGTAACTTCACAAGGAATGTCAGTTTTGTTAGCTACAATTTGCCTAGAAGTCCCGATTTCCCTTTGAAAGCAGGCCAAGGCAAATACAGGTTCTTTTATTGATATATATATACATATATATATAATATATATATATATATATTATATATATATATATATGTATATATATATATATATATATAGCGTTTTTTGAGACAGGGTCTCCCTGTAGCTCCTGCTGGCCTGGAACTCACTCTGTAGACCAGGCTGGCCTTGAACTCACAGATATCTGCCTGCCTCTGCCTCTCGAATGCTAGGATTAAAGGTTTGTGCCACCATGCCCAGCTTTTCATTCCAATATTAATTATTTTAAATTTTTTTAAAATTAATTTTATTTATTTCTGTATGTTTATGAATGTACTGTCTGCATGCAAGTCTGTGCACCCATGTCGTGCAATGCCGCGGAGGCCAGAAGAGGGTATCAGATTCCCCTGGAACTGGAGTTCTCCTGTAATTGGAGTTTCAGACGGTTCTTGGCCACCATGTGGGTGCTGGGGATCGAACCCGGGTCCTCTGCAAGAGTGGTCGGCGCTCTTAACCGCTAGGCCATCTCTCCAGCTCCCCCAATATTAATTATTAACATAACTCTGAGATCATACATATCATACAGTGCATCTATCAGTCATCTATTTGCATGTCTATGTAGTCTCTATCATCTATCTGTGTATGTATGTGTCTATGTACGTATATGTCTACCATCTATCTAATCTATCTAGCTATCCATTCACCCACCTACATATTAGGTTTTGGATGAGACAGGTGGGTCAAAAGGACACTAAGAAAGGTTACTGGGGGCTAAGGAGTTTAGTAGGAGGGTTATTAACGGTATGGACAGAGAGACAGACAACAGCGTGGTGGGGGCTCCAAGGAGAGTTCAGGCCCCAGCATTAGAAAGAGACTGAATAGCAGAGCTCAGAAAAGAATCAGCCCATGTGGTAGAGGATGTGGCCTCTTGAACTTTTTGAGGATGGGGGGAGGTTCACAACAGGAGTCCGAAGCCAGGCTCTCTGATGCCTTACGTTCTTATACTGTGGATGTGCGATTGTACGCAGGCAACAGAATGTCCAGTTAAAGGGGCTGCAGTAGCATTCAAGGAACTCCGCAGAGGCCTCCCTGTAGGTGAAGAAGGCTGATAGCATGGAGCTGGATGCAGGCTCTGCTAGAGGCACTGCAGCAGTGAGAGGTGGCACCTTGGAGGGTGTAGAGGGAAGAACAGAACCAGGTGCAGTCAGATGCACGGAGGATGTATGGATGGACAAACTGGTGGACAGACAGGTGGGAGTTTGAGAAGAGCATCAACTGTGGGGACCAGGGGCAAGCTGAGGCCTTGCAATAGCCGGTTCCTTGATGTACATACTGGGTGGTCAGGTGATAGGCTGGTGGGGCCATCGCCATGGCAGTATTAGGTGTCTTCTCTGTAGGGTCCAGGTGAGGGTGC
Organism: Rhizomys pruinosus; assembly: GCA_009823505.1. NCBI lineage: Eukaryota > Metazoa > Chordata > Mammalia > Rodentia > Spalacidae > Rhizomys > Rhizomys pruinosus. The sequence continues at coordinate 610,418 of VZQC01005442.1, read as the reverse complement.
TGTACCCCGTCCTCAGTCAGTCTGGTGTGTTTGTTGGGTTCTTGAGTCTGGTTTTCCTGATGTGATTTTAATGTGTTTATGCGGTCCAGTGTACTTTGATTAAATTTATGGGGTGGCAGCCTTTTTACTTTTACTTTTAGAAGTTATCAGTCTATCCCTGGTGGGTGACGCTGGAGAAATGGTGGCGTTTATGTACACAAGATACAGAGTCACCTGCATCTGTGTTTGCATGCAAAATGGAGTCGAGTTGAGGAACAACCTCAGAAACAAAACAGAACAACAACAACAACAACAACAAAAACCCCGTAAACACTGTTTTACACAATTTGGAATAATTTAGTGAAGGACACATCCTTATTTCAAAAGTGAGTCCACTTCTTAAAAGCATTAATTTTTTAAAAGTATCCTTAAGAAAATACATAAAATATATTGCAAGAAAACAAATTGGTCCATTCAGATTTGCCTAATGTGGGGATCTAAGGAGCAGGCAATGCCTTGGTGGTTAAAAAGGCTTACAATAGGTTGAGAATTGTCAAGGGGAAACATGTAATATCAGATCAGTACTTTTTTTGTTGAATCATGGGCTTAAAAAACTGACTCCCGTTTGTTGGTCTTTAACATTCATATAAAAAGACTTAGGGGTCATGTTTGATGATGAGATTGGCACCTGGATGAGGAAGTTCAGAAGCGCTGGGTAAGAACTGAGCGTGAAATTTTGCTTTGGGATTTAATTTTCTTCCAGTTTTTTTTTTTTTTTTTTTTTTTTTTTTTTTTTTTTTTTAGTTTATAACAATTGGATTAGGAAACAACCTGTTTTAGTGGCTGGAGAGATAGCTCAGGTCAGTTTCCAGCCCTGTACAGTGTGGGACACAACTGCCTGTTACTCTGACTCCAGAGGATCCAGCACCCTCTTCTGGGATCCTCCGGCAACTACACCCATGTGCACATACCCTGGTCCCACCTTCCCTTAGACATACATGTAGGCCCAGTTAAAAATAAATCTGTCAGGCATGGTGGTGCACTCGGGAGGCAGAGGCAGACAGATCTCTGGGAATTTGTGGCCAGCCTGGTTTATTATATTGAATTCCAGCCCAGCTGGGTCCAAAAATAAATAAATAAAAATACATTTAAAAGTGGTTAATAAAGCCTTCGTAATGTCCTTAATAATAAGAGCTGTTTGAACTCAGGTTGAGGAATTAGCTTGAGGCCCATTAGTGTCATCTGGGAGCTAATAGTAATGCTCCCAGGAGTGGTCAGGGCACTCACTAGGAGTTCCCACGAGGGCTGGAGGTCAGGCCTGATGGCTGTGAGGTCCCTACTGACTTCGAATTTGGTGTTGGAACATGCTCTTTCTATAATTATATATAAAATATACACAAAGCCATGTGTCACTTAATGTTGATATACTCCGAGAAATGTGTTGTCAGGGAGTTTTGTCAGTGTGTGAACTTCTCTATGAAGCTCATTCAAAGACAGCTACGATGTCGCTGAATGACCAGTCTTTATGGGACCATTATTATACAGTTATCACTGACTGGAAAATGTTTTGAGTGAGAGCAAGGACATAGGAGGACAACCTCTGTGACATTTGATGTGACAAAGACCCATTGTGGAAGCTGGGGTGTAGCTCAGCAGCAGGGTGTGCTAGCACATGGGAGGCTGAGTCCAGTTCCCCACTGGGGGAGGGAAAGACCCCCCTCTGACAAGTTCTTGTCCCCCGAGAAGCTCTGCAGCTGCTCTTCCCATAAACAGATGCTCTCCCCTGGAATCTGGGTTGGGTTTTGACTGGTTTGGCCATTAAAATCTCATCGTGATAGGGGATCCAGGCCCGGCAGGACTCAGCCTTTCTGCTTGGAGACCTGAAATCTCCATGCTGTGGAAAGGTCCTGTTCACTCTCCTGAAGGATCAGCACTGTGTGGGGGAGGATCGAGGCTCCCCGTGTTTGTCTGTTGGCACTCACAGCCAGACTTCTATGAGCCATCATCTGCCTTCTGGCGCCTGCTGAACTGCGCAGGGACTCTAGTCACATGTGACTCCAGGGTGATGTCAGCACAACTCCCCAAATTGCGCTCACTCAGAATCCCGAGAAAGAACAGCCCGTGTTGTTCAAAGCCAGCACATGGTGTCAGGGCCAGTTCACCACGTAGCACCAGAACTCGGTGAACTGTGTTTTGGTGCAGATGTGTAAGTTGTTAGTATTTATTAAAAAATAACAGCAAACCTGTGTTTGACTTCCTGCTGAGTCCTGGGACCACTCATTTCCGGTCAGCTGTCCCCCTCTGCATGGAGTGGTAGTGCGGGGCTTGGGGAAGGGACTCCTTTCATTGGATGTAGCCAGAAGAGCAAGACCTGTCAGTGGGTTTCAGAGGAAACGGTGATATGAAGGGACTTGGTGAGTCTAAGACCTGATTTTCCAGGGGCAAAAATCATGTAATTTAACCTGGTGTGGCGTGAGACCCAGGCCAGTCTGGTTGGCAAAGCAAGTTGAAGGCCAGGTGGAGCCACAGGGACACCCTGTCTCAGAAAAAAAAAATCATGTAATTTATCTTTTGCGAAATAAGCTGCTATTCCATCCAGGGACTGGGTCCCAGGAGGAGATGAGACCTTGTGCCACTTTTTGGGGGTCTGCCAGGCCCTTGCTCCGCTGTCCTGCTCTCCTCAGAACTGTGGTCCCCCAGCGGCTGGGCTGCCCTCATCCTTGTTACTACATGGTTTCTGGAGTATTCATTCTTTCCTAAACTTGGAAGTGTTATTATTTCCATTCTATTCAGTCCTTATCGCCACTGTCTACCAACTCTCTCCGATACACACACGATAGCTTGGGTTAATCTTCTGCAGCTAATCTTTGAAGGGATGTTCATGTTTCATGTGCATTTTAATTACAATCAGTGACTTCCAAGTTCTCCTAGGGAGTATCTACAAGTATTTGTTATTTAGATTTATTTATGTTTATACAGCATGTGTCACCATTAGCATTCTGAGAGACTGATTTTATTATAGATTTTAAAATGAACCTACTGGACTGTAAAAGTGCGGTAGGCAGTCTCTGGAGTTAGACTTGGTGGGTATAAGTCTAAGCTCTGCTGCTGCTGTATGACTCTGAGCAGGTTTCTTTATTAGATGATGATGCCCTCAAGTGTTATTCCTAACAGGATAATGCTTGTGGGTGCTATTTACTCACAGGTAGTCTGTGAGGCATGCTATTAAGTCAGAGCTAGTTCTAAATGGCAGGAAAACCATGTAGAGGGAAACCTTCACTTAAGACATGGAGCAGGGGCTGGGGGATGGTTAGGTTGGTAAAGAGCCGGCTGCACAAGCTGAGGACTTGAGTTCAGATCTCCAGACCCCATGTGAAATAAGGAAGTCAGGTGCAGTGGCACATAGCTATAATCCCAGTGCTGTGGGTAGAGGCAGGAGGATTCCTGGAACTCTCTGGTCAACCTAGTCAAGCTGGTGGGCCCCAGGCTCAGCGAGAGCCTCCTCAACAAATAAGGGGAGCCACTAAGGAAGACAGCCAGTCTGTGGCTTCTACATGTATGCGTACATGTGTGCACACAGCTACTCATGCATACGCATGAATATGTACACACACACACACACACACACACACACACACCAAAAGAATCAAAACCAAACCAGAAAACAAGCCCCTCTCTAAAGATCAAAGGAAAATAAGGCATGGAACAATTGGTTGGTGTTACTGAGATGGAGGAATGCTGGCCTAGTGCTGGCCTGGTGCTGGCCTGGTGCTGGCTGGTGCTGGCTGGTGCTGGCTGGTGCTGGCCTGGTGCTGGCCTGGTGCTGGCTGGTGCTGGCCTGGTGCTGGCCTGGTGCTGGCCTGGTGCTGGCTGGTGCTGGTCTGGTGCTGGCCTGGTGCTGGCTGGCCTGGTTACAGCCCATTTAGTGCTTTGGCTTGTCCACTTATTATTTGTTTGTGGTTTATTTCTTTGTAATCACTAGCTCCCTGGACTAGTTTGCCTGGTAGAATTTAATTTTCCCTTGTCTTTCTGGCTCCATTCTAGCGTTTTTCTGTCTGCTCCCAATGGAGGCCCAGATGGCAGAGGTCCTGCCTTTGGTGTCTTCAGGGTTCTTTGTGAAGCTCCTTTTAGATAATTAAATGCCCAAGTAGGTCTTTCTTATCCAGAATTTTGCCTACCTGCACCCAATTACGATCCATATTGAATGGAAAATTCCAGAAGGGAATAATTTTTAAGTGTCAAGTAGTACACTGTTCTGAATGGCACAAAGAGACTATGTCCCGTCCAGCCCCATCCTTCACACACAACTCCTCCCCTTTCCCAGTGCAGCCAACACTATCTTTGCCCCGCACAAGCCTGTTAATAGTGTCCTAGTCCAGGGGCTGGAGGGATGGCCTAGCGGTTAAGAGCGACGACCGCTCTTGCAGAGGACCCGGGTTCGATCCCCAGCACCCACATGGCGGCTGAGAACCGTCTGTGACTCCGGTTCCAGGAGAACTCCAGTTCCAGGGGAATCCGAGACCGTCTTCTGACCTCCGCGGCATCGCACGACACGGGTGCGCAGACCTGCATGCAGACAATACATTCATACACATAAAAATAAATAAATAAATAAAAATTTAAAAAAAAAAAAAATAGTGTCCTAGTCCATAGATGGACAGTCACACCATTGGGGTGCTTGTGTTAAGTAACCCCCATTTTTGTTAATCATGACTCTGTAGTGCAAGAATTGAGATATCGGAAATTCACACGTGCCAAGAAGCCTTGCAGTGTTTCCCATAGGAGAGAAGCTGAAGTTCAGCTTCCTGGTAATGACAGAGAAGGCCTGAAGTCTGGGGCTGCTGAGCCCTGTGATAAGAACAAATCTATGTTCATGAAACTGTGAGGGAGAAAGAAGTCTCTGCTAGCCTTTCGACTGCGTCTCTGGCTGCAGAAGTCACGAAGTCACAGACTCTGTGCCTGTACGTGTGCAGCGAAGGTGGGAGTGAGCTCCCGCTCTGTCTGGACAGAGGAGGCAACGGCATAAATGGCCCCCCACTGAAAGGAGCTCAACTGGGGATTTTTTGGATGGTGTTAGATTCATGTGTGCCTCGTGATATTTTACATTGGGTTTCCTGGGGTGGAATGTTGTCATAAATGGATTTAGAACAGTACTGTAACCTCACAGAAGAACCCAGACCTGCCTTCTAGACAGTGTCTAGGTCATGACCATGGGCATGCTGGGTGGAGGACCACTGACTTCTGTTCTCGTGGGTTATGAAGGCCTGAGTTTACTTTCCTTCTTCCTGTCTCTTGGTTGACTAAAAGCAATGTGTGTAGCAGGTTTTAAGGCAGACTGTGAGCGAAGCAGCCTTTAGGCTTGGCATCCACAGGGCTGGCTTTGGCAGAGGAAGGAGGCAGGGCGGTCCTGGATTTGATCCCCCACTCAGTCATTCATGTTGGGAAATTACATGTTTTGATTTGACTGTTGTGAAGAGATTAAAACAAGGCAGCTTCACAGCCCCTACCTCATGCACTTAGATTTCTGTACTGAGGAGAATGCTTAAGAGCAGTTCTTGGGATAGATGAGAAGGCGTCATCACTGACTGCAGCCACAGCTGCACGGTGCATCTCCAGAACATCTTTACCCTGCCTGACTGAAATGAGGACCTATTTATTTATTTATAAATTTTTATTTATTTATTCATTTGTATGAATGTATTGTCTGCATGTAGGTTTGTGCACCCGTGTTGTGCAATGCCGCAGAGGTTAGAAGAGGGTGTCGGATTCCCCTGGAACTGGAGTTCTCCTGGAATTGGAGTTACAGACAGTTCTCAGCTGCCATGTGGGTGCTGGGGATCGAACCTGGGTCCTCTGCAAGAGCAGTCAGTGCTTTTAACCGCTAGGCCATCTCTCCAGCCCCGAGGACCCTTTTAATATCCCACCCAGGGCCTGGCCACCACTGCTCTACCATCTGTTTCTATGACTTCAGCCTTTGTAGATGCACAGTTGTGAGATGACAGAGTATTTGTCTTTGGGTCCTGGCTCGGCTCTTCCCATTCATTTGGCATCAGCACATTGCCTTATGTAAAAATTCCCCCATCCTAGCGGGGCGTGGTGACGCACGCCTTTAATCCTAGCACTTGGGAGGCAGAGGCAGGCGGATCTTTGTGAGTTCAAGGCCAGCCTGGTCTACAGAGTGAGTTCCAGGACAGCTGGGGCTACAGGGAGACCCTGTCCCGAAAAGACAAAAAAAAAAAAATTCTCCTGTCCTTTGCCCTAAGTCACTAGCTGCCTTGAAAACAATGAGATAATGGTTCCTGATCTACATTAGAAGTGCTTGCTGGGGACTTAAAAATTTGCCCAATTTGGGGCTGGAGAGATGGCTTAGCAGTTAAGAGCCCTTGCAGAGGACCCGGGTTCGATCCCCAGCACCCACATGGCGGCTGAGAACCATCTTTGGCTCCAGTTCCAGGGGAATCCAACGCCATCTTCTGACCTCCGCGGCATTGCATGACACGGGTGCACAAACCTACATGCAGACAGTACATACACATACAAAAATAAATAAAATTAATTAAAAAATTAAAAAAAATTGCCCGATTTAATTTGGTGTCCACCACGATGAATATTTAAGATGCTGATGTAAGCAGCTGGAGAGATGCTTAGTGGTTAAGAGCACTGGTTGCTCTTGCCAGGGACCCTAGGTTGTTTCCTAGCACCCACATGTTGGCTAACAACTCTCATAATTCCTGGGGAGAGAGAGGGGGAGCAGGAGAAGTGGGGAGGAAGGGGATGTGAAAGAGGTTTGGGAGAGGCCTGGACGTTGTTGTGCTGTGCTGCTACTCAGGCTTTCAAGGACATTCATGTTCATGGAGAACCTGGTCTTCCCTTCTTGCTACATTCTAGGCACATGGCTTGGTGCTAGGAACTTAGACATTATCGTCCTTGTTTTTGACGGGGGTGGTGGTGGTGGGGGTTGGGGGGTGGGGGGATTGTCACACAATAGTAGGGGGGAGCTCTTGGGTGTGTTTTGTGATAAAGGCTGTGATGGTCCTAGGAAAAGAGCTAGGCATGTCGGGAGTGTGTGTGTGTGCGTGTGTGTGTGCGTGTGCATGTGCGTGTGTGTTGGTTTAAGTGTATGTATGTATTGGTGTGTGTGCATATGTATTTGTTGGTGTGTTTGTGTGCTGGGGTGTGTGTATATGTGGGTGATGGTTTATGTGTGTGTTGATTTTTTTGTGTGTGCAGGGTAGGGTAGGCTCACTGGGAGCAAGGATTTAGTTGGGACTAGGTCTAGCACCTTAAAATGCGAAGGGTGCTTGGGAGTAGCAGTTAAGTCCATGGATGTTAGGGGGCCTGTGTCCAGTGCTGTGTCTGTGTCCTCACATTTTGTCTGCTTCTCTCCTAGAAACTCCCCAGGCTGGCACTGGGGACTGAGTGATTCAGGCAATGCTGTCCCCATGGGAACTATCTGTTTACCTGCTGGTTTCACTGGGTTTCCACGTCTACTCTTTCTATGAAGTTTACAGAGTTTCCAGAGGTAAGCTCTGCCGATGTCCTCTCAGAAGTGGACCAGGAGGGTCCGAGGTGGAGATACAGGAGGACCGTCTGGGGGGCATTGCCTGGGACTGGGCTGTGTTTGCCACATGTGGATGGTGTGAATCCCTGAGCTGAGCCCAGGACATGCGGCTCCCGTGCTGGGTCTGGGCCTCTTCTCCATGGCTGCTGCTTTTGTTGGTCCTGGGACTGGAACCCCTCACCACCTGACCTGCTGCTGAGCTGTGTCCTCAGATCCTGCCTCTTAGGAGAGTGGGATTCAACTTCGCTCAAAAGCCATTGAGGGAATTTACAGCAAGAATGAAAGTAAACAGTTCTTTCCCTTTCTGCCCCCTGCTTTGCAGGCACACCTCAGACACGAGGGCAGTCTAAAGGTGTTAATGACACAGCCCTTTCAGATTTTCTTTTTTCTGTTAGTCTTGTGTTACCCAAGTAATTCTCTGCCACAGCCTTCTGACTATCACTACACAAGCACTGTTGCAGCCATACTTGTTTATTTATTTATTATTTCTTTCTTGAAACAGGGTCTCCCTGTTGTCCCAGCTGGCCTGGAACTCACTCTGTAGACCAGGCTGACCTTGAACTCACAGAGATCCGCCTGCCTCTGCCTCCCAAGTGGTGGGTTTAAAGGTGCGTGCCACCTTACCTGCTCTATTTATTTATTTTTGAGACAGGGTTTAGTAGGTTTATTCCCTTTCTCAAAGAACAAATTTTGGATTTATTTAAAGCTCTAGCAGTGTTTCTGTTTTCTGAGGAGATCATTTTCTAATGAACGGTAAACAGTCTGGATCCTGGTAACCCCATGGTGCCCAAGTCTGCCTTCTGTGCTGTAACTGCTGTGACAAGTCTGCATAAATGCATTATGCTTTGTGTTGATCTGAGTTTTCACTTCATTTATTTTCATTTCTTTAATCTTCAGTGACCTGTCATTAATGTTTCTTTAAATAACCTCTCTAACATCAGGGAACCCTGGTATTTAAAGGGTCTCATTTTTATGGTGCAAAGTTTCTGTTTGCTTTGGCGCGTCCACTTTCTTTGTTCGGGTGTGCAAGTGGGATACAGCTGCAGTCAGACATGCTCGCCTAGTGCCTCCTACTTCTTCCTGCATGCCCCTGTGGGCTCCGTCATTCCCACCGTGTCTGTGGGAGCGAGCACAGCAGCTCACTGTAACTGAGCTCTTACAAAGTCATTCATACTGGGACATCTCATGGCAGAAGGGCTTGGTGAGGAAGGAAAGACTTTTATGACTAGAGGATTTGTTTGCAAGAGGACTAGAGAGACCCTTTCTAGGACTGGGGAAAAAGGCCCGTGGTCTCTTCCTTGAACAGGGGGTTTTGCCCTGGGAACTGGGCTGGCCAGCTGACGGTAGGCAGGACTACTGCAGCCAGACAGCATCTCCCATGGCATTGACTGAGCATTGTGCACAACCATGGTTCCTAGTGTTCCTTACCCTGTCCTTGTCACCTAAGGCCAGTGTCTGAGGAAACAGCCAGGTCACTGTCTTCCTACAGGGATTCCAGGTCTCCTAGCCCAGGATTTCCATGCTTGCATTAGCATCTCTTTCTGTATTGAATCTGGTCCTTAAGGGAGATGATGGGGTTCAGGAGCACTACCCCAAAATACAGCATTGTGGTTGTACCTTCCTCAATTTTATTTATTTATTTACTTATTTATTATTTATTCATTTTGGTTTTTTGAGACAGGATCTCACTATGTAACCCTGGTTGGTCTAGAATTGGCTATATAGAACTGGCTGGCCTCAAACTCACAGAGATCTGCCTGCTTCTGCCTCCTGAATGCTGAGATTAAAGGCCTGTGCCTTTTATTTTTATTTATTTATTTATTTATTTATTTATTTATTTATTTATTTTTGTCTTTTCAAGACATGGTCTCCCTATAGCCCCAGCTGTTCAGGAATTCACTCTGTAGACCAGGCTGGCCTTGAACTCACAAAGATCCGCCTGCCTCTGCCTCCCAAGTGCTAGGATTAAAGGCGTGCACCACCACACCCAGCTAGGCCTGTGCCTTTTAAAAACTATGCTGGGCTTTTCTGTCATATTTTTTGAGATACAATCTCTCACTGAACCTGGAATTCACTGATGAGGCTGGCTGGTTCAGTAAGTCCCGGAAGTCCTCCTGGGTCCAAGTCTCTAGTGTTGGGGTTACAGGTGTTTACTGCCACACCTGGCTTTTTTATTTTATTTTGTTTTTTAAATATTTACTTTTATTTTATGTACCTGAATGTTTTGCCTGCGTGTAAGTACATGTACTATGTGCCTGAAATGCCTGCGAGGCCAAAGTGGGTCCTGATGATCCGAACCCAGATCCCATGCTTGGACAGGAAGCACTGTTCCAACAAAGCCATCTTTCCAGTCTACTTAATTGTTTTAAAATTTTTCTTTATTTTTATTTTATGTGTATACATGTGTATAAGTGCAGCCCTGTAGTACAATGCTCATGGAGACCAGAAGAGGGTATCAGATCTCCTGGAACTGGAGTTATAGACAACTGTTAGCTGCCATGTGGGTGCTGGGAATCATCAGTGCTCTAACTGCTGAGCCATCCCTCTAGCCCCTACTTAATACTTTTCACAAACCTTGCATAGTGGGTGGGAGCAACCTCCAGTGTCCAGTGCCCCAGCCTCTCAGCCCTGTCCCCCAATCACTGCTTCTTGCTGGACCCCACTCAGAGCATGGGCTAAACAGCGAGGGGCCTGAGGGGGTTCTGGGCAGCGGCCCCTGGGAGGCTTGGCCTTCCTGAGGTCTGCTCTTCTGTACCCTACTTACATACCTGATTTGTGTTCCTTGGGTTATTTGTAAATCCCATTCTTATTCTCCAGGAGACAATGAAAGTAAAGAAGCCCCCAGTATTAGGGAAAACCTGCTCCTCACCAAGCCTCTCCTCTATGGTAATCTGCTTATGAATATTTGAGAGCTGCCTTAAGCTCTGTCTCCAGAAGTCCAGCTCTTCTGCTCATTCATTGCCACAGTCTGCTGGGTCCCCAGGCTTCCTAGTGAAATCGAGTTCGGGCTGATTAGAGGTTTTCAAATGCATAGAAACATCAGGAACCGAGGGAGAGAGAGAGAGAGAGAGAGAGAGAGAGAGAGAGAGAGAGAGAGAGCAAGCTAGCTGATTATCATTATCATTTGTGTTTCTGATTGTCATGCGTGTGTGTGTGTGTGTGTGTGTGTGTGTGTGTGTCCTTCCTGATTACTCTGTGTGTGTGTGTGTTTGTGTGTGCATATGTGTGTCTGATTCCTGATTGTCACTCTCTGATGACCCTACCCCAGAACTACCACAGGACTGTGAAGTGGAGGGTGAAAGTGGAAGGTTAGAGGTTTGTTTGTTTTTTTTGTCTTTTCGAGACAGGGTCTCCCTGTAGCCCCAGCTGTCCTGGTACTCACTCTGTAGACCAGGCTGGCCTTGAACTCATGAAGATCCGCCTGCCTCTGCCTCCCAAATGCTAGGATTAAAGGCGTGCACTACCATGCCCAGCTAAGGTTAGAGGTTTTAAGTAATTGACTCACAGCACAGTTCACTGGCAGTGATTCAAATGCAAATCTCTCCTTTAGTAGGTAGATGGGAATTTGAGGTGGCCTTTTGTGAAGAGGAGAATAAGCTGAGGGTAATTCAGCTCATAGGTGGAAATGGCTTAATGTCAGTGTTCTCTGGCTGTGTTTTGGGAAATGGATCTGGGCTGTATAGAGAGCTGCTTTAGGCTCAGGTCCCTGGTGTCATGGGGCGCCCAGGCAGGCAGCGGCGGGTAGAGTGGGGGTTCCCAGTGGCAAGGGAGGAGTTCTAGGCACACAGGGTTATATTTTAGTTATAGAAACTGGCTGTCCAAAGAGTGAGGCTGTGGGATTCCCGCAAGGCATCCTCACAGAGGTCCTGGGGGCTGCTGCTCTTCGTGGGCAGACGGGGTAGGTTCTTAGCACCTGTTCTGTATTGATCAACTCAATTCTGCATGTAGGAGCTTTTAGCTAATTTAAGACTATCTCAGTGGTGACTCATGTCAAGATCCAAATGCGTGGGAGGCTGAGGCAGAAGGATTGCTCCTGTGTGAGGCTGGGAGTGACAGCTGTCTCAGGAGAGCCAGGGTCTCCTATTTTGTGGCTATTTTGAGACAAGGCCTCAATTCTGCTATACCCATATTTTTTAGGTAATTGTACTTTTTTTTTTTTCCTTTATTAGGCTGAAAGATGTCATGTTTTCCTTAAGGAATTGTTTGAAGGCTCCTCCTTGGCAAGCCCAAACAACCATCAGTCCTGCCCTTGTGCTTCACACTGGGGTCTTCCCTTCCCATGGTCACCAAATGAGGTCCAGTAAGCACCATGTCCTGTCTTGATCTCCCTGCACTGTTCTCCGTGATACAGCCTGGGTAGTCCAACAATGGCAGTCTATACTCTGAAGAATCGGAAACCCCAGTAGTACTCAGTCCACAAGTTGGATGTCTCAGCAGTCCCCACCTGGCACTGAAGGTTTGGAGGATTCTTGGAGAGACATGAGTCTTCAGTCCATATTGAAAGGTTAAGAAGCTGTGTTTCATGTCTTTGAAGGATGGCAAAAGCAGTGGCAGCCACAGGGTAGCTGCACTTGCCAGTAAGACAGGCAAAACAACTGTGCTTTTTTTTTTTCTTTACTTTTTGTCTTTTTACTAAGATCTCGAGTTTTATACCTGAAGTACAAATTCTCAGGCCTTACTGATTATTTATTTCTGGTTATATTTTCCTTTTGGATGTTTAAAGCCACACAGTTAGCCCAGATTAACTAAGGTTTTGTTTTCTCAAGGTTGGTTGAGGATCTGGTCCTCAGGGGTCACTTGGTTTTTGGGGGGAGGGAGCCTCTGGCTCCTTTTGGCTTTTCATTTACCAGTTCCATCCACTCGAGGACAAAGTCAAGTCTTGCTAGACCAGGCTTCCCTTTTTGAAGCATGAGCAGACTTCCCTCTTTATAGACTGGACACTGGCTGAAGTCCCATTAGTGGATCTCCAAGACCTCCCTGCACAGGAAGACTGGTGGCTCACATTTGCAGGACATTTCAAGAGATGCCCCATGCATAGTCCCCTGGGACTTAGTTGACCTCTGAGGGCAAGGAAGAAAATTATCCCTTAAGTCCTTTGGCCAAATTTGTATGGGCATTAAGTATGGTTGTTAAGCGTCCAGAAAGGCTAAGTTACACCAGCTTGATACTTTTTTTTTTCTGGTTATACTTTCCTTTTGGATGTTTAGGCCCAGATCAACCAAGGTTTTTGTTTTCTCAAGGTCAGTTGAGGATCTGGTCCTCAGGGGTCACTTGGGTTTTGAAGGAGGGGAGGGAGCCCCTGGCTCCTTTTGGCTTTTCATTTACCAGTTCTATCCACTTGAGGACAAAGTCAGGTCTTGCTAGACTAGGCTTCCCTTTTTGAAGCATGAGCAGACTTTCCTCTTTAGGTAATTATACTGTTTACTTGTAAGTATGTCTACTGTCCTGGCCTGATTCCATTTTATAACTGCTTTTTAGCATTCTGTAATAGTATGCAAAGACATACTATGTCTGTGTAAAAATACTCCATGCCCAGATCCTGGGCACTGCACCAGCCTCCCTGCTTCCCTGTGTTGGGCACTTTTCTCCCTTCACCCCCTCTCCCTTTGTGACTCTTATAAAGCTGAGAGGGTCATTTCTGTCAGCCCCAACCTATACTTCCTGGAACTTAGGTCACAGCCCAGGGAAGGGGTCTAGGGATATGCTGATCAGTGCAGAGTGCATTCTAATGTCTTTCATTGCTTCTTCCGTTTAGACCCAATATTGTTTGGGTTTGTGACTAATGGAGCCTTTTTCTTTTCAGAACATGAAGAGGAATTGGACCAAGAATTTGAGCTGGAGACTGGCAGCACCTTGTTTGGAGGATTGAAGAAGGTAGGGGATAGAAAACGATGACCAGCCCTCTGAAGTTTCAGACTCATGTCCAGGTTCTGCTCACTTTAGTGGTACAGAATGGAAGCATCACAGTGGGAATGTGCAGTTCTGTTCCTTTTCTGTTGTCAGGAGGATGGCGTTGTGTTGGGCAAGGCATTTGCCCAGCTTCATCATATTGCCCCTGATCTTCCTAACATCCCAGAAACATGACTGCGACCATGCTGCTTGGTGCGCGTTCAGCTCAGTATAGCTCTGCACATCTCTTTTCAATTAAAAAAAATTTTTTTTTGGTCTTTTTTTGAGACAGAGTCTCCCTGTAGCCCCAGCTGGCCTGGAACTCAGTATGTAGACCAGGCTGGCTTTGAACTCACAGATATCTGCCTGCCTCTGCCTCTTGAGTGCTGGGATTAAAGGCATATGTCACCACACTTGGCCAATTTTTTAGATTTTAAATAGGGTGTCATGTAGCCTAGGCTGGCCTCAAATTCACTATACAGCCAAGGATGACCTTGAATTTCTTCTTTTCTTTCTTTCTTTTTTAATTAATTAATTAGTTAATTAATTAATTAATTAGTTAATTTTGGTCTTTTTGAGACAGGGTCTCCCTGTAGCCCCAGCTGTCCTGGAACTCACTCTGTAGACCAGGCTGGCCTTGAACTCACAAAGATCTGCCTGCCTCTGCCTCCCAAGTGCTAGGATTAAAGGCGTGAGCCACCAGGCCCAGCTATTTTTGGTCTTTTTGAGACAGGGTCTCCCTTTAGTCCCAGCTGGCCTGGAGCTCCTGAGGCCGGGATTAAAGCTGCACACCATCACACCTGGCAGACCTTGAACTTCTAATCCTCCCAGCTCTACCTTCCCAGAGGTAGAACCACAGGTCGCACCACCCTGCTGGTTTTACGTGGTGCTGGGGATCCAACTCAGGGCTTCGTCTTTGCTAGGGTCAGGTTCCAGGGGACTTGAGGCCCTCCTCTCACTCTACAGCGTTACTTGCACAGGGCACACTTGCTGGGCAAACTTTCTGCCAACAGAGCTACATCCCCAGCCCTATTTTGTCTTTGTTATTTTTGGAGAGTCTTGCTATATATCTGAGACTGGCCTTGAACTCATGGTAATCCTCCTGCCTCAACCTCCTAAGTACTGGAACACTCAGCTTTGCGGGTCCCTTGTTGATGCACTGCTGTCTGTTAGAATTGAATGTGGCCCTGTCCCTCCCTGTACCAGCTCCTGGCAACCACTGACTTGCTTCCCTTTAGCCTCTGCTCCCTGTCAGCAATGCTGTGGTGGAGCATGCTGGGAATTCCTTCCCAGGGCTGCTGTGGTGGGGCCAGCTCCTTTGTCAGCTGCCACAGGTTGATTTCTGTTTGCTTTGATAGCAGGCACAGATGGTGTTGTGACAAGCAGGACTTCTTTTCTGGAGGTGCTGTGTGTGGGTCCCAGGCCTTCTTCCATTGGAGAGATGCTGGGTCTCCTTTGTTCTTGGACCAGAGCCCCTTCCCCGCTTTCTCATTTTTCTCCTGTCAGTGACCCCAGATCCTTGTTGGTGCTGACCTGGATGGCAGGAGGCCTGGTGTCGTGGTGGGATTCATGTCAAACCTCTCACAAACTGTGTATTTATTTTGCTGTTTCATTGTGTCTGAAGGACATTACCTGAGCACTGTGCTACTTCACTTCAGGTATGCAGTAAACCAGATCTAAGATCAGCTGGTTTGGGGCATAAAACAGTGCTTCACCTTCTGAACACCCTACTTCCCTGCAGGCATTTTGAAGGCAGTCATTTCCAAACCAGCTCTGCCGCCTGTGCTAAGGTTTGTACCTGAGGTGCAGGTTCTAGACTTACAACCAATCGACTTTGCTAGGTGGCTTCACCCCTTTTTCCAGCTCTGACTCTAACAGGGGCATTGTGTTTGTATGAGGCCAGTGTTCGTCTGGGACTAGAAGTGCCCGCCCCTATGTGAGGTGTCCTTTGTGTCTGTCACTGGACAGTTCCATGAAAAATTGGATATGGGCTGGGGAGGTAGCTCAGCCAGGAAAGTGCTTGTCCTATATAAGCATGAGGACCTGAGTTCAGTCCCTAGAACTCAAGTAAAAGAGCCAAGTATGGAGCTGGTATGATGGCTCAGCTGGTGAGATGGCTGGGCTGGTAAAGGCAGTTGCCACCAGGCCTGAGTTCAATCCCTGAAGCCCACATAGTGAAGGACAGAATGACTCAAGTTATCTTCTGACCTTCATACATGTGTGTTGTGGTACATATGTGCCTATGTGCACATGCACACATACTAGCAATAAGTAAGTAAGTAAGTAAGTAAGTAAGTAAGTAAGTAAGTAAGTAAATAAATAAGAAGCCAGGTATGGTGGTTTGTGCTTGAAAACCCAGAACTGGGGAGGCAGAAAGGTGGATCCCTGGGGCTCTCTGACAGCCAGCACTGCTGGGTATATAAGGTCTAAGTGAGTAAGAGACCCTGCCTCAAAAAACAGAACAGAACAGAACAAAACAAAACAAGGTACGGATTGATGGCCCAGAGGTTTAGAGCACTGGGGGCTGGAGAGATGGTTCAGAGGTTAAGAGCCCTGGCTGCTTTTACAGAGGACCCAGATTCAGTTCCAGAACCCCGTTGGCAGCCCACAACTATCTGTAACTTCAGTTCCAGGGGATCTGATGTCCCTTTCCACCTTGTACATGGTGGACTTACATACACACAGACAGAACACTCATACACATCTGTGGTGGTTTGAATGAGAGTGTCCCCGCATAGGCTTTAAGTATTCAGACATTTTGTCTCCAGTTGGTGGCACTGTTCTTGGAGGTCTTAGAAGGTGTGGCCGTGCTGGAGGAAGTACATTATTGGGGGCAGGCTTAGTGAGTTTAACAACCCTTGCGGTCTCCAGTCTCTCTCTCTCTGCTTCCTGTGCTCATTGCAAGATGTGACCCTTGGCTTGCTGCTCCAGCCCCAGCCTGCTTCCTGCCACAATGGACTCTGATTCCCTGGGAGCATCAATCATAAGCTCAAATAAACTCTTCCTTTTATAAGTTCCCTTGCTCATGGTGGTTTTATCACAGCAACAGAAAAGTGACTAATACAACATCGAAATAAATAAATAAAATTAGGTACAATACACTTAGAAAATTCATTCTGGGCATGGTGACACATTCTGTTAATCCCAGCACTTGGGAGGCAGAGGCAGGCAGATCTCTTTGTGTGACTGTTAGCAGGACTGGACCTCTTACAACACAGTGTCATCTGCTTTCCCTGTGCAGAATCTCAGTGCAGGCATTTTGGATAATACAGAATCATTTGCCAGAAGGAAAAATAAGCAGGCCTACTTTTGAGCAAGAGACTTGGCTGAAGAGATGGGGTTGTGAGGCAGTGTGAGAAGGTGAAGATGGGGTCAGGCCCCAATGAATTTTGGAGGGACCACACGCTTCATTGTGCGGGACAGGCTCAGCCCCACGTGTGTCGCCACAGGGGCTTTGTCTCCACTGCTTTCCTGGCTCTACCCTCCATCAAGGTCTGGAGATGGCCTCTTCTAAGATGCACCATGAGAGCCCTCCCAACAGGGCCTGCACTGGGGGCCAAACATGCTCAGGCCACAGTTGCTTTGGCTGAAACGTTCTCAGTGCTCAGTCACCCCCGAGCCTCGAGGACTTGGCCTTTGCCACCTGCCCACCTGCCCACCTTTCTGAGCGCCTGTCTCCCTCCTCCTACAGCCTGTTATTTTTGTGAATGGGGTGGGTGGCTTGGACCCAAGAGTTAAAAAGGAAATTCTGAGTCCAGTGAGTGTCCAGCAGATGATGGGCCTTGCACCCTGTCCTGGGCAGCTGGATGCTGCTTGCTTCACATCTCTTCCGGAAAGCTACAGAAGGGGCCAAGCGAATGCTGCCTGGGTCCAAATTCTAATCAAAAGAAGGTATTAGGGCGAGCGTGATGGTACATAGCTGTGATCCTGGCCTTCAGGAGGGGGAGGCAGGGGGATAGCATAGCCTGGCCTGCATAGACCCTGTCTCAAAAAACAGGAGATAATAGCTGTAAAAGGATAGACACAGTGAACTTCAGGAGCAGCTGGATCCCCTGAGCAGCCCGTTCTGTGACTGGAATGTCAGTCCATACCCTGCCTGCTAAGCCTCAGCCCTGCTGATCTTTGGCCCAGATGAGTCTCAGTGTTGGGAAGCTGCTCTGGGCATTGTTAAGTTCTTTGCAGTGTTTCTAGATGGTTCTAGCATATGGAAGCAGCCTTCCCTGCCCTCACCTTAATCATAAACGCCTCTGGGTATCTATCATCAAGTGACTCTGATGGGGAAGGGCGGCCACTTTTGAGAGTCAGTCAGAGACCCCTAAGGAACCTCCCTTCTCTCCATCATCACTGAGAGAAGCGAAGCTCGAGGCTGGCTGGCATTTATACTACTCTTCCCTTTTCCTTTTATTCATGATTTCTATTTCTGATGCAAGGTACTTGGTGAAATGGAAGGGTCTCAGGCCTCAAGTTGGATGAAAATCTGGCTTTGTGGCTTTGCCATCCCTGGAAAGAACCACAGACCTGCTCTGAGCCTTGCCTGTCTCTGGAATACAGGAGTGGGGGGGGGGGCGTGGAGGGAGCTGGGGGCTTTGAAGCACCGGCTTGTTTGTGCTCCCCACGGCATAGATGCTCAGCACACAGCAGGCTGCTGTTAGGTTTTTCAACTTAACATTGAGAGTCGCTGACACCCCCTCCCTGACAGAAGAGCAACGTTCCACACAGAAGCACTTGAGGCAGAAGGGACATAGGCTCCTCTGAAGTCTCACCACACAGAAGCACTTGAGGCAGAAGGGACAGAGGCTCCTCTGAAGTCTCACCACACCGTGCGAGTTATAGATAATTATTTCTTTTCCCGAGAACACACTTTCCTGTTGTAGGTTTCTCAGACGGGGCGTATCTGCAAATAAGCCACAGACTCTACTGGGCTTCTGAGGAACTTAGGAGGAAAGGACGGGGCAGAAAGGACGGTTTGGTATGTAAGTCTTTGAATAGAAAAAGAAAAGAGGTGCCTTTCTACAAAAGTAAAGGCAGGTTTTGGTTATGAGAGCTTTACCCACGAAGACTTAGCTTACTTATAAATGCCTCTTTATTTTAATACTTTGAAAAAAACAATGCCCTGTCTTGATTCATTGAATAGATGATCACTGAGTGCCCAGTGGGTAAGAGGCTCCCACTAGGTGCAGAGTGCTGGATGCTGGGTGCTTGTGGTGCTCTGGCCTCCAGGCTCAGTTTCTGTCCTCCATGGGCTCTGAAGATGGAGAGAAGTTGAAGAGATGGTAAGGACCTGGGATGGCAGGGTGCACCTAACTGTTCTGAGGCTGGGAGATGGAACAGGAGAGGCCCGTAAAAGAAACGGCAGACTGGGAGGTGGTTTGCATAGAGTGTGGAATGTGAGGAGGGTTAGGTGAGAGCTGGGTAGGCATGGGTGCAGCAGGTGGAGCCTGGATTGCCATTGGCCCTGGGCTCTCAGGTGTGCGCTATCGTGTTCTGCTCCTTCCTGCCTCTGTTAAGAAGGGAAATGGATGATCCTTTTTTGGTTCATAACTGTGATGATTGGGTGCTCACGCTTTTGCGTGATATGTGCCGCCCTCAAACCTTGTTACGCATTGGCACATTACCCTTCTGACAATAAAAAAAAATTAAAAAAATAAATAAATAAAATAAAAAAATAAAAAAAAAAGAAGGGAAACGGATGCAGTGTGTGCTTGTATGCCTTCCTTCTATCACTGATCTGGGCTTCTTGCCCCACCATCTGGGGACTCTCCAGCACACCAGAGTGACTGGCACAGACACAAGCTTCTGGCCCTGCTGAGCGGCCCCTCAGCTCCTTATGACAGCATTCTCTGCTGTCCAGGACAAGGTGAAGCCTTGGGCCCAGCACTGCCTGGGGAGCCCCTGAGCTTGGCATGACCAGGGAATGCCCCAGGAAGGGGGTGGGGACCAAGCCGTGCCTTGAGCAGGACTGATGAAAATGGCTTGGATGTGTAATGAGACTTGAAATCCTTTGCTTTTTAGGGGGGGCGGTGTTTTTGAGACAGGGTCTCCCTGTAGCTCCAGCCATCCTGGAACTCACTATGCAGACCAGGCTGGTCTTGAACTCACAGAGATCTGCCTGCCTCTGCCTCCCAAGTGCTAGGACTAAAGGCGTGTGCCACCACACCCAGCTGAAATCAATCCTTTGCTTTTGCCCAGTGCCAGACAGAACTGGAGATGGATAGTCCTATAACTAGATCCCTATCCCATCTGTAACTACTAGTTACCCCAGAAACAACTGCTTAGAGACCTTTCCCTTAAGCATTGACCCCAGAAACAACACCTCGAACACCTTTCCATTAAGTATTGCTCCCAGAAGTCTTTATTTTCTTTTTTCTTTTTTTAATATATATATATTTATAATATATATATTTATAATATATATTTAATATATATATTTATATATATTTAATATATATTTATATATATTATATATATTTATATATAT
>VZQC01005442.1:577123-589474 GCA_009823505.1 Rhizomys pruinosus | reverse complement strand
TTGATTTTCGTATGTTGAACCATCCCTGCATCTCTGGTATGAATCCAACTTGGTCATGGTGGATGATCTTCTTGATGTGGGTCTGTATGCGATTTGCCAGTATTCTGTTTAGAATTTTTGCATCTGTATTCATTAGTGAGATGGGTCTATAATTCTCCTTTTTGGTTGTATCTTTGCCTGGTTTTGGTAATAGCATGATGCTGGCTTCATAGAAGGAATTTGGGAGAATTCCCTCTGTTTGTATGGGTCTGTTTAAGCTGTCGATCTCTTCTGGGTTGAGCTTTGGTGATTCCCAGGATTTCAGCTATTCATCCATTTTTTCTAGGTTTTCAAACTTGGTATAGGTTTTTGAAGTATTCCCATATGATTTTCTGGATCTTTTCCTTGTCTGTTGTGATATTTCCCTTTTCATCACAGATTCTATTGATTTGGAGTTGTTCCATCTTTCTTTTGGTTAACTGGGCTAAAGGTCTGGGCTAAAGGTCTGTTTATCTTGTTTATTCTTTCAAAGAACCAACTTCTGGATTCATTGATTTTTTTTTTTTTGTATTGTTTTCTTTGTTTCTATTTCATTGATTTCTGCTCTGATTTCTGTTATTTCTTCCTGTCTGTTGCATTTAGGTTTCATCTGTTGTTGCCTCTCAAGTGTTTTTAGCTGTAGTGTTAGATCATTCACTTGTGCTCTTTCTGTTATTCTAATGTAGGCACCCAGGGCTATAAACTTCCCTTCTTAGGACAGCTTTTAAGGTATCCCATAGGTTTTGTTATATTGTCATTCAGTTCCAGGAATGCTTTTTTTTTATTATTATTAATTTTATTTATTTCTGTATGTGTATGAATGTACTGTTAGGGCTTATCCTGGTGTTGATGTTGAGCTGCGGTCTTGATTGCATGAAATTACTTAAATCTTTCTGTATTTGTGGACACTTCTGTGTCCTGTATATGGTCAATTTTGGAGAATGCTCAATGGGGGGCTAAGTAGAAAGTGTATTCTCTAGTTTTAGGAAGTCTTTATTTTCTTTTCTTTTTTCAATTTTATTTTGTATGTGAGGCGGTTCTCAGCTGCCATGTGGGTGTTGGGATCAAACCCAGGTCCTCTGTGGGAACAGCTGGCGTTCTTAGCCGCTGGGCTATCTCTCCAGCCCCAAAAGTCTTTATTTTCCACAGAATTAGCAGCCTTGTAAAGAAGGCCTCAAAAAATTTAACAAGGACTGTGACTACTTTCTCTCCACGGCAACCTTTGGTAAAAGGTAAAAAATTTACACGCCCTGAAGAAAAGGCAAGAGTATGTAGAGCCTTGCTTTAGCTCTGTCTGCCACTTACTGCTGCTCCTGGTTCACTGTTGGTGACTCTTCAGTCCCAAGAGCTGCCCATGGCCTCAAGTCATCTATAAGCTAATATACAACGGCCTCTTAATTTGAGATGTTGTTTGAAATATATATTCATCTGTATACATATTTTTAATGTGAAAGATTGTACTAACTGCAAGGTACTATGGGTATGCAAATGAGAAGCCTGACTCCTGGCTTGGAGATTCTTTGAATACCCGAGCACTCACCGCAGCCTTCTGGGCAACCTGAAGGGGGCGCAGAAGAGATCTGAGCACCAAATCTTCCTGGTTCAGCTGTAGAAATGTGGTTATTGTATTCCTTTTGAATGTTGGGACTTTGAATATGATTTCTGTTTCTTTTCTTTAAAATCCCTTTATTTTGGAATGACTTTCGGCTTTCAGGACTCTGCAGCAGTGGCATAATGGAGCCCATGAATCTGCACGGAGGCTGTGGTGTGAGCTCTACAACCCAGTCAGATGATTTGAATCAATACAGGGATGCTCTGTGAGGACCAGCAGTCAATAGCATGCCAGAGTGCTGATGGCAGCTGTAAAAAATAAAAACAAAACCCAGGAGCCTGTCGGCGGCCTGTGACGCACCTCATCGGGTTTGCTTGCTGGTTAGGCGTGCTCTTTGCAGTGTGCGCTGAACTCAGTGGAGCTCGATCATGTCTAGGTCTTGAAACTCCTGACACAATAGGTGCAGGAGCTCAAAGAACTATGGGTGCTGACTTTTCCCTGAGATAGTGTCCAGTTCTGTAGCCCAGGCTGCCCTCAAACTCACAGTCATTCGCTAGCCCATTACAGTCTGCCTGCCTCAGCCTCCTGCCTGTTGGAATTCAAAGCATGTGCCACCAGGTCCAGCTTTAAACTTACTTTCTCCAAGTTTCCTGAGCAGAAAGCAAGTTCTCTGAGTGGAAGTGCTCATCTGAGAAGCTGTGGCCACCAAAGACCTGGAATAATTCATTCCATGGGAGACACGGTAGTAGGGAATGTGGGATTTGCTGGCATAGTTTGTAAAGGCGCCATGAATTTGTGTAATTTGGGCTGTAGTCCTTCTATTGTGTTACATTCTTGTTGTTTTTTTTTAGCTTTTTTTCTTTTTTTGAGGTATGAATATTTTATTTTTTTTTACATTTACTTTCATTTATTTCATTTTTTAAACAATAAGTAATGTTTTGAGTACAAGCATCCTTCATGTAAAACCAATTTGCAAGCAGCTGTGCCCAAGGCTCCCACCATCCAGCTGGAGGGGCTTGTATATACAATCAAGTTGATCAAATAAGCGTCCAGTCTATATTGTTATAGTTTCACCATTCGGGCTGGAGAGATGGCCTAGCGGTTAAGAGCACCGACTGCTCTTACAGAGGACCCGGGTTCGATCCCCAGCACCCACATGGCGGCCGAGAACCGTCTGAAACTCCAATTCCAGGAGAACTCCAGTTCCAGGGGAATCCGACACCTTCTTCTGACCTCCGCAGCATTGCACGACACGGGTGCACAAACCTGCATGCAGACAGTACATTATACACATACAGAAATAAATAAAAATAAAAATAAACATAGTTTCACCATTTACCCAATCGCAGCCCTTACCCTTCTACCACGCCCCCCTTCTGCAGATTGTTCCCTAGGCTTAGAAAAAGGGGCACAGGTGGACGAGAAGCAAAAACAGTCTACTTTCTCTGGAGATGTTGTTTTGGACTCTGACCAGTTCTGGCCTGTTTCCTTTCATGCGGCCTGACAGTTTGTTCAGGCATAACCTTTCAATCCTAATCCTATTTTTTCTTTGTTCTATGAAAGAAGATAAGAAAGTCTCTCATATAAAACTTTGCACCCCTAGAAGGTAAGGTTCATTAGGCCTCACTATAAACAGTTGTTAAAATAGGATCCATAGAGGTGTTTGATGTTTGTAGCAGTCTGAGGTTTTTTCTCCTTTTAATGTTAGAGGCCAACTTCTCTGCTGTATTTCTTGGTACATCCTACAAAATTCAAGGCTGTATCTTTTCTTTCTCAGCCCATCAGGTGGTTGACATTTGGACCTGTTGGAACATACAAGTCTTTTCCCCATAGTTAGTTTAAGATTAAATTTGAAAAATTTTGGCAAAAAGGGTTTAATATATATCTGTATCCCCCTTTTTTTTAGGTTTTTATTTTTTGACCCACGAGTCTCAGAAATGGCAGTTGTAGTACACATACTTATAGGCAGGAATCATGGTGTAATATTTTCATTAAATTTACCCAGCTGTTTTGGGTAAACTGTATGTTGTAATGTGGGAAGCAAACTTATTCCTTAAGTTAGAATTATCACTACAGGTAAAAGCAGAATGTTACAGGAAGATATTGTATAACACAAAGATTATAGAGAACATTTGTTATATGTCTATCCAAAGTTCTTTTTATACCAGATTTTAAGTAAACACAATAGAACAACCACAATTTTATTTCCAATAACTCAGATGTATCACGTTTTTATCAAACCTTTAAAACCAATGTTGTTTAATAAGACATTTTTACTGTTTACTAAGTCCTAAAAAAAACATGTATTTGTCGATAGAGTTTGTGGCAAATTGGCTACTTGTTGAACTCTGTCAATTAAATATACATTAATTGAATATAGACCCGTGCCCCTTCCCAACCTACCTCACCCCTCCTATTCACCTTTCCTTCAGTTCTTTGATGCAGCTCTTTCTGTTGTTGTTCTTCAATATGCATCCCTCTAGACAAGAAATATTTTCAACTGGGTTATTGGCTAGCATCCACCGATGAAGGATACCATCGTCATTTGTTTTTCTGGGACTGTGTTACTTCACTTAACATATATCTTCTAGCTCCATCCATTTTACCTGCAAAGTTCATGATTGTTTCTTTCTTTACTGCTGCATAGAACTCCATTGTTGTCATGTACCACACCTTCTCTATCCACTATTCAGTTGAGGGCATTTAGTTGGTTCCAGCTTTTTGCTATTGTGAAAGAGCTGCAAAAACATGCTGGTGTATTTGCAGTAAGATGGTGATATGGACTGGATCAAATGGCAAGCTCATTGTTGAGTCTTCCAGGGTTCTCCACACTGTTTCATAGTGGCTGTACAAGTTTACATCCCCATCAGCAATGGATGGTGTTCCCCTTTCCCCACAACCCTCCAGCACTTGATTCATTTGTTTTCATGATCCTGGCCAGTCTTATTGGGAGATGATATCTTAAAGTGGTTTTGATTTGCATTCCTTAATGTTAGTGATGTGACCATTTCTTAAAGATGTTTCTCCGCCAAATTTTCCCTCTTTATTCCTCTGTGAAAGTCTCTATTCAGTTCTTGTCCATCTTTTGATGATTCATTTTTTCTTTTGTTTTTGAGTAGTTTTATACTCTGGAGTCAATGCTTTGTCAGATGTCCTGTGTGAAGGTTTCCTCCCACTAGTGGATTTCTCTTAACTTCCTTTATTGTTTCTCTTGTTAGAAGTCTTTTTTTTGCTTTAATGAGGTCCCATTTGTGTCAATTGTGATTTCTATTTCTTGTGCAGCTGCTTGCTCTGATTTTTACAAAGAAGTCTTTTCCGCTGGGTTGTGTGGTGGTACCCGCCTTTAATCCTCGCACTCTGGGAGGGGCGAGGCAGGCGGATCTTTTGAATTCAAGGCCCGTCCTGTCTCAGCAGTGAGTTCCGAGAACAGCTGGACTATAGGAGACCCGGTCTCACACAAGACCACAAAAAAAAAAAAAAAAAAGTTCTTTTCCTATAGCCTTAGTCTTGTATGTCTGCTGCCAAGTTTTTCTTCTATCGCCTCCAGAGTTTTGGGTTCACGTTGAGGTCGTTGATCCATCTGGAATTGGATTTTTACAAGGGTGAGAGGCTAGGGGGATTTTAATTTCCATTCTTACTACAAGTGTTGACCAGTTTTTGCCAACACCACTTTCTGAAGATGCTGTACATTTTCTCCAGTTTTGTGTCTTCTTGACCCCTTGTCAAATATGAGATGCTGAAATGTATGTGTTCTCAGGTTTGGATTCTTCCAGTTTGTTTCCCATTGGTCAACAGGTCTGTTTTTTTGGTGTCAGATACCAGCTGTTTTCAATGACTATAGCCCTGTAGTATAGTTTGAAGTCTGGTACAGAGATCCCCCCGTATTGCTTTTTCACTTCAGGTTGCTTTGGCTATTCGGTTGTCTTTTGTTTTTCCAAATGAAAGTTCAAGGATTTTTTCCAAGCCTGTGAAGCAACTGCTTGGGGATTTTTATTGGGATTGCATAAATCTGTACAGTGAGTTGTGGTGGAATGGACATTTTTACTATATTTATTTTCCCAATCCATGAGCAAGGAGGTCTTGTCCATCTTCTGATGTCTTCCTCATTAATTTCCGTCTTCAGGGGTTTAAAATTTTTGTTGTAGAGATCCTTGGTTGTCTTTGGTTAGGTTTGTTCCTAGGTATTTTATTGTTTTGAGGCTATTGTTGAGCGGACGAGTCTCCTTGTATTCCTTCTTCAGTTGCTTGTTGTTAGGTGTAAAGAAAGGCTACTGATTTTTCTAGATGTTATAGTTGATCTGCCACTTTGCTGAAGCTGTTAATCGTTTTCTAGGAGTTTTCTGGTGGAGTCTCTTAACATCCCCTCAGTAAACGATCATTCATCAGCAACAAAGGGATAGCTTGACTTCCTCTTTTCCAATTGAAATCCTTAATTTCCTTTTCTTCCTTATTGTACTAGCAAGTTTCAAGCACTATATTGAAAAGGAGTGGTGACAGGGGGCAGCCTTGCCGAAGTTTCCTAACTTTAAGGGGAATTGCTTCTGTCATTTCCCTATTTAGGATATTGGCTGGGGGTTTCCTGTATATAGCTTTGATTAATTGAGGAATATCCCTCCAATCCAATTTCCCTCTAGGCTTTAAGCCATGAAGGGATGCTGGATTTTGTCAAAAAGGCTTTTTGGTGCAATTGAGATGATCGTATGGTTTTTTGTCTTTCAGTCCATTTAATTTTGATGATATTTATTGATTTTCATATGTTTGAACCATCCCTGCATTTCTGGTTGAATCCAACTTGTGATTCATCTTCTTGATTGGGTCTGTATGCGATTTTGCAAGATTCCTGTTTAGAATTTTTGCCATCTGTGTTCATTAGTGAGATGGGTCTATGGTTTCTCCTTTTTGGTTGTTCTCTTTGCCTGGTTTGGTACATAGCGTGCTGCTGGCTTCATAGAAGGAATCTGGGGAGAACTTCCCTCATTTGTATCCTTCTAAAAACAACTTGAGTAGTAGTGGTTGTAAGTCTTTTTGAAATATTTATAGGAATCTGCTGTGAAACCATCTGGGCCTGGGCATTTTTTGGTTGGGAGGCTACTTATTACATCTTCATTTCTTCATGTATTATTGGTCTAATTTAGGCTGTTGATCTCTTCTTGGTGAGCTTTTGTGATTCCCAGGATTTCAGATATTCATCTATTTCTCCTAGGTTTTCAAACTTAGTAGAGTATAGGTGTTTTGAAGTATTCCTGTATTATTTTTCTGATCTTTTCATTGTTTGTTGTGATGTTTCCCCTTTCATCACAGTTCTATTGATTTGGAGTTGTTCCTTCTTTCTTTTGGTTAAGTGCTAGAGAGTCTGTCTATCTCGTTTATTCTCCAAAGAACCAACTTTGTGATTCTTGATTTTTTTTTTTTTGTTGTTTTCTTTGTTTCTATTTCATTGATCTCTGGCTCTGATTTTTGTTATTTCTTCTTGTCTGCTGCATGTTAGGGTATTGTGTTGTCTCTCATGATTTTTTACTGTAAGTGGTAGATCATTCACTTGTGCTCTTTCTGGTTTGTTTTTTTTTTGTGGCACTTAGAGCTATTAAACCCCTCTTAGGACTGCTTTTAAAGTGTCCCATAGGTTTGTTGTTTGTATTATATCATTGTCATCATCTCCAGGAATTTTTTTCTATTCTTTTCTATTTTTCTTCCTTGACCATTCATTATTCAGGAAGAGTGTTGTTTAGTCTCCTGTGTTCTTGTAGTGGTGTAGGGCTATTCCTGGTGTGATATTGAGTGTTTTTGCACTGTGGTCTGCATAGAATGCACAAGTCTCACATAGCCCAGGGTAGCCTCAGACTCATTATGTAGCTGGGATACCTTGAACTTCTGACCACTCCTGCCTTTTACCTCCTNTTTTTTTTTAATGTAGGCACTTAGAGCTATAAACTTCCCTCTTAGGACTGCTTTTAAAGTGTCCCATAGGTTTTGTTGTTTTGTATTATCATTGTCATTCAGCTCCAGGAATGTTTTTATTTCTTTCTTTATTTCTTCCTTGACCCATTCATTATTCAGGAGAGTGTTGTTTAGTCTCCATGTGTTCTTGTAGGTTGTAGGGCTTATCCTGGTGTTGATATTGAGTGTTATTGCACTGTGGTCTGATAGAATGCACAGTCTCACATAGCCCAGGCTGGCCTCAGATTCATTATGTAGCTGAGGATAGCCTTGAACTTCTGACCCTCCTGCCTTTACCTCCTAGGTGCTGGGATTACAAGTGTGTGCTGTCACGTCTGTCTTGAATTACATATTTTTGGTTGTGAATCCTAACTTGTATATCAACTTGTTCATGACTTACAACTCTTCTCTCCAAAGACCTTGGAGACACATGATATTTTTCTAGTTTGAGAAATCTGGGAAAAATGTTTTTTTGTGTGTGTCTTGACCTCATGCTGGAGTTTAATATTTATTTTTAGATATTTGATTTTGCTGTGGTTCAGACTGGCTGGAGTGGGTTAGAAGCTCAGTCCTCAGTGTGTTGATGTTGAGGGTGGAGACCTTTACGAATGGAGTGCTCCGGGGGCTGGAGAGATGGCCTAGCGGTTAAGAGTGACGACCGCTCTTACAGAGGACCTGGGTTTGATCCCCAGCACCCACATGGTGGCCGAGAACCATCTAAAACTCCAATTCCAGGAGAACTCTAGCTCCAGGGGAATCCGACACCCTCTTCTGACCTCCGCGGCATTGCACAACATGGGTGCACAAACCTGTATGCAGACAGTACGTTCGTACACATACAGAAATAAATAAAATAAAATAAAAAGATAAAAAAAAGAATGGAGTGCTCCTAGTGAGCTTCAGCTTCAGTTGATACAGCCCAGAGATATCTGAGGGAGTCTCAGGTAGGGGACTGCCTCCATCACAAAGGTCTGAGGGCCTGTGAGGCATTTTCTTGTTGATTGATGTAGGACAGCCTAGCCCACTGTAGGCAGTGCCATGCCTAAGCAGGTGGGCCTGGCTGTATAAGAAATGTGGCTGAGCAAACCAGTCAGCAGAGCCCCTCCACTGTCTCTGCTCCTGCCTCCAGGCTCCTGCTTTGAGTTCCTGCCTTGGCCTCCCTGAAGAGGGACTGAACCTGCAAGCCAAGTAAAACCTTTCTGGCTCAAGTCGGTTTTGGCATGGTGTTCAACACAGCCAAAGAAAGCAATTGAGGGCAGGAGGCTACTTCAAGTTCATTAGGGCCTGAGAAGGGAGTGACCCGGCTCTCTGGGATAGCCGTCTCTTTCTGGCCTCTGACTTTGTCTTGTGAGCTCCCCCTTCCACGCACGCTCCTGCTATGACACCCTCTAGTCTGAGGTTCTCATCAGAGCCTATGTCAGGCCCTTCAACCTCCAAAGTAGGAGCTAAATAGATCTCTTTTCTTTATAAAACACCCAGCCTCAGAGATTTCATTACAGTCACTAACACAGGCCACCTCACTGTTAGCTTTAGGAATAAAAGAAGGACTATGGACCAAAGAAAGTGGGCAGCAGATCCATCCGAGTTAGGCCAGGTGCATGGCCAGAGCTGTAGAAGTGCAGAGGACGGAGACTTGGGGCCAGAAGGTGTTGTGGGGTTCAGGTTAGCAGTTGTGTTAAAGATTTTAAAGGAACTTGATTATATTAATTGGCTCCTCCAGATTCAGTTACTTCCTCTTGTGTGTGTGTGTGTGCGTGTGTGTGTGTGTGTAATGTGCACATGTGTCTGCTGGTGCATATGTGTGTGGAGGCCGGGGATCACCCTTGCATGTCTTCCTCAGTTGCAGCTTACCTTGGATTTTGAGGCAGGGTCTCCCACTTTTATCTGGAACTCAGCAGTTTGGCAAGGCAAGGTGATAAGCAAACCCTGGGGTCTCCCTGTTTCTACATCTCCAGGGCTCGGGTCATAGGCAGGTGCCACCATGCCTGGCTTTTTCATGTGGGCTCTGGGAATCAGACTTGGGTTCTCATGCATGCACAGTGTCAATACAAAAACACAACTCTAGTGTCAAAGGGGATAAGAGATAGTTTATTCTGGAACTAAAAGAGTGACCACAGCCTGGGAACACAGTGTTTGGTTACTCCAAACTCCATGTTCTAAGGTGGAAGCAGGTTCTTGAAGCTTTTATAGTAACAGAACAAAGAACACCGTACATCAAGGCACTCTTCACACATGTTGATGGAAGCACGAATCGGCAGATGGAGGAAGAAAGCTCAGCTGCAGCCTCAGGTGCTGTCCTGACACTCGGCCTTTTGGTTGGTAGAAGCTTGGGTTTTGTTAAGTTAATACACCCCCAAAGGTTCTTATGTTGTTAGTCACAGGACATTAGGTTAGACACAGAGGCAGGCCAGGCAGTTGGTGATTAGGCTCTGGCCCTCCCGCACTCCCCGCTCCACAGCCGCTGAAGCCAGTTGATCAGCTCTGCAGAAGACTCAGTTTGAAGATGCACATTTTTTTTTTTCTGGGAACTTTTATTCACAAGAGGAAGCACCTTTCCAAATGAGCCGGTTAACTCCTCTTATGAAGACTTGTCATTTTTCTTCATCTTTCCTCTGCCATTAACCCTGACCCAAGTTGCCCCTGAAGTGATGAGGGCATTAAGGGACAGGTGGTGCAGGCAGGGTGCTGCTTGCTTCTGTCCTGTTGACGCTGTCCCTGGCCTGGCCAGCTTCTTCTTCTTTACCCATGCAGGTGGCACAGATGTTGTAGCAGAGGCTTAGTGATGCATAGTAACAGAGATGTTCCGTTAGTGAGAACATCTTGTCTTTAAGGTTGGGGGAGATTGCGGACTCTGAAATTCTGAGCACTAAAATGATATAGTTCAAATTATTTTAGAAATAGCAAAGCAGCTGTCGAAAGAAAAAAAAAATCTTCCAGTAATTGCTGCATGAAGCATTAGCCCAAGTTCATTCAGAGTACACGTCTGCTGTGTAGACTTCCTACCGGATCCCTCCCTCCCTCCTTCCCCTCCCTCCTTCCCTTCCCTCCCTTCCCTCCCTCCCTCCCTTCCTCTTTCCTCCCTCCTTTCCTTCAAAAAAGTTATTTTTTTACTTTTGAGAATTTCACATGAGTATTGCCTTTGCATTATTTCCAGCTTTTATTTGATTATTAGTGTTACACATACATACACACATATATACATACATACATACACGCATACATACATACACACATACACATACATACATACACGCATACATACATACATACACACATACATATAAAATGCACTGAGTCCACTTCGTGGTGCTCCTGTGGCCTATGGTCCACTTCGTGGTGCTCCTGTGGCCTGTGGTCCACTTCGTGGTGTTCCTGTGGTCATGGCTACCCACTTAGGATTAGATGACCTGTCAGGGAGCTCGTTCCTGGAGAACACTAATTCTCCCTTTCTTGGCATCCGCTGATGGCTGTAGCTCTTTATCCTGAGGTGGGACCTGCGAAATCCCCACCCACCTTGGCATGACACCCGGTTTTATCATTGTGCAGATCTTGTTAGACTGCCATATTACATTGGTGTTTCCCTGTCATGTGTAGAATGCATTAATTAGCAGTAGGTGGCTCGTTCCTCTGGTTCTTAAATTCTTTCCATTCCTCTTCTGATAGGCTATGTTCTCTGAGCCTTCCTTCCTTCTTTTCTTCTTTTTAAATTTTTTTTTATTTTTGTATGTGTATGAATGTACTGTCTGCATGTAGGTCTGTGCACCCGTGTCCTGCAATGCCTCGGAAGTCAGAAGAGGGTGTTGGATTCCCCTGGAACTGGAGTTCTCCTGGAATTGGAGTTTCAGACGGTTCTCAGCCGCCATGTGGGTGCTGGGGATCGAACCTGGGTCCTCTGTAAGAGCAGTCGGCGCTCTTAACCGCTAGGCCATCTCTCCAGCCCATCTTTTCTTCTTTTTAAAAGAGGGCATCAGATCCCCTGGAATTGACGCCATGTGGGTGCTGGAAATCGAACCCGCGTCCTCTGCAAGAGCAGTCGGTGCTCTTAATCGCTGAGCCATCTCTCTAGCCCCTTAGTTTAATTTTATTTATTTTTGTATGTATGAATGTACTGTCTGCATGTAGGTTTGTGCACCCGTGTTGTGCAATGCTGAGGAGCTCAGAAGAGGGCGTCGGATTCCCCTAGAACTGGAGTTCTCCTGGAATTGGAGTTACAGACGGTTTTTAGCCGCCATGTGGGTGCTCTTAACCGCTAGGCTATGTCTCCAGCCCACAATTGGGTGGTTTTTAGATGACTAAATTGAATCTTTAGTATGAAAAAATTTTATTTATTCTTTATGTGTATGAGTGTCTGCATGTAGGTTGGTGCAACCGTGTCATGCAATGCCTTGGAGGTCAGAAGAGGGTGTCGGATTCCCCTAGAGCTGGAGTTAAAGATGGTTTTCAGCCGCCATGTGGGTGCTGGGGATTGAACCTGGGTCCTCTACAAGAGCAGTCGGTGCTCTTAACTGCTAGGCTTTCTCTCCAGCCCCCTTTAGTTATTTTTAAACTTAAAAATTGTATGGTTAATTTGGAGAGAGAGAGAGAGAGAGCACGCGCGCGCGCGCGCGCGCGCGTGTGTGTGTGTGTGTGTGTGTGTGTGTGTGTGTGTGTGCTGTAGGCAGGGAGCAGAGGTCAGAGGACGGCTTTCAGGAGTTGATTCTCTTCTCCCATGTGGGTTATGAGGCTTGGTGGCAAGCACCTTTACCTACTGAGCTGTCTCCCCAGCCCTGAAAAACAAATGCTTTTTTTTTTTTGGTCTTTTTCTTTCTTTTTTTTTTTTTAATTTTTTTTTTTTTTTTTTTTTT
>VZQC01005442.1:536567-571498 GCA_009823505.1 Rhizomys pruinosus | reverse complement strand
CCTGTCTCCCCCTCTTCCTGCCGCTGGGCTCAGGAGATCTCAAATCTCAAGAGTCACACAAGCGTGCCTTTAATACCGGCTGGGAGGATAACTCCGCCCCCACAGCCACTAGATCTAATCAAGCCAAAGACCACACCTTTAATCCCAGCTGGGAGGATAACTCCAACCTCACAGCCACAGAGGCCAATCAAACCAAAGACAGCAGGACCAAAGGATCAACAATCAGCTCGCCAAGACACCCAGTTCCTACCTGTCTCCCCCTCTTCCTGCCGCTGGGCTCAGGAGATCTCCTTTTTTGGTCTTTTTCGAGACAGGGTCCCCCTGTAGCCCTAGCTGTCCTGGAATTTACTCTGTAGACCAGGCTGGCCTTGAACTCACAAAGATCCATCTGCCTCTGCCTCCCAAGTGCTAAGATTAAAGGCGTGCGCCACCACACCTGGCTGAAAAACAAATGCTTTATAATATACGTAATGGGCGTAAGGTGCCTCTTAAATTTCAAGTGCAAAAAATTGTATTTTCCTCCAAGTTTAATCAAGTGAGGCCGGTGTCCTTGTGGAGATAAAGATGCTCAATTGTTTGCAGTCCCTGGATGATTCCTTCCTGACTCAGAGATGGGACAGAGGCTGCAACTCCATCCTGGTGATGCTGAGGGGCTCACTGGCCGAGCTGTATCACCTGTCCGTAGTGGACAATCACTGTGTGTATTCTGTCCTGTTCAGCTTTGCTGGGATGTCCACTTCTGGCACTCCATAGGTGACACCCCTAACCCTAACCCTTTTAGGGGCTGGTCCCCAAGTCCTCTCATGTCCACTCATCTTCCCTGTCCAGGAAGCTTCATAGACATAGAGCCCCATAGAGGCGCTTATGCAGAGTACTCTGTGGACATGAGCTGATGTGGGGCGGGAGGCATACCTCATTATTTCATTGCAAGTTTATATGAAATAGTTTCATTTCTTTATCCAGTTACCGTGCAGATTGTAAACAACATTCTTAGCAGAGCTGACCCTATATAAATTTAAGAAGTGTCTATTTATATTTATCTTATTAGTGACTGTCTTTGTGTATGAAATAGTTCATTACTTGTGTTATCTGTGTGACTCTGGGTACATGGATTGAAACCTTTCAGCCTCTGTTTCATCTTTTACAAAATGGGGTAATAGCACCGGGCTCCTTCTTTGAGGATCAGTGTTCACAAAGAGGCTGAGTTAGATAGAAGGGTGCATTGGGAAATGGCGGGCAGACCAGCCTAGCTGGAGGGGGTGGCTCGGAATGGGGGGGATGTTAGGAGGTTAGAAGTGGGTAAATGCTGTCTATAGGATCTGGATTCACTGAGGCCTGCTTTCCAGTCATGTTATCAATGTGAGTTCTGGCTTGGATTTGCACTCCCTCTGATAATAACATAACCTCCTGTTCCATGCCTCTAGGACCCAACTGACTTCGAGTGGAACTTCTGGATGGACTGGGGGAAGCGGCGGCTGGCGGGCCTCCTCCTCGGCCACGCGGCAGTGTCTCAGCTGGCCGCACTGCTTGCAAAGAAGGTAGCATTCCCTGTGCTGTTTGCTTTTAAGACTCTTTCTCCTTTGGGTTTTAGGAATAAGAGGACTAAACTGGGAATGAGGGGACAGGGATATCAGCTGAGGAGTCAGGGAGCAGTGGTGACCAATATGACCTTTCAGATGAAGGCCTCCTCTATTTTCATCATTCACCAGCAAATACAAAGGTTTCAGAGTGAAGTGACTTCAGTTGTTTCACTACGTCTGATGCAATTATCTAGTAAAGACTTGCATGTTGGGGAGAGTCTGTGTGGCCTCACAAGTACAGAAGAAAGTGGATGGCTTCACTTTTAAGAAGTAGAGAGGGGGCTGGAGAGATGCCTCAGCAGTTAAGAGCACTGGCTGCTCTTGCAGAGGACCCGGGTTTGATTCCCTGCACCCACATGGTGGCTAACAGCTGTCCATAACTCCAATTCCAGGGACCCAATGCCTTCTTCTGACTTCCATGGGCATCACACAACATAAATACACGAACACACATGCAGGCAGTACACTCATATGAACAAAATCAATAGCATATTAAAAAAGGCATGGGTGTGCTGGGGCATAGCTCTCAATCAAGTATTTGCCATGTAAGTATGAGGATCTGTGTTCCATCCCAGAAGACGTGAAAAAAAAAAGCCAGGTGTGGGGGCTGGAGGGATGGCTCAGTGGTTTAAAGCACTGACTGCTCTTGCAGGGGACCTTGGTTCAATTCCCAGGCCCACATGGCGGTTCACAGATCTGACTCCTTCTTCCAGCTTCCAAGGGCACCAGGCATGCGTGTGGTGCACATGTGGGCATGCAAGCAAAACACTCATGCACATAAAAAAAATCTTTAACAAAGGCAGGGTGTGGCGGTGCTTGAAGTCTCAACACTGAGTATGTGGAAACAGGCAGGTCCAGTGATGTGAGTCTGGCCTGCTGAGCCAGCTCTGACCACTTAGATACCCTGCCTTGGAATACAAGGTGGGTAGTTCCTGAGGAACATCGCCTGAGTCTGAGGTTGACCTCTGGCCTGCCCACACAGGGGCAGGCACATGCATGCATGCAGACAGACAGACAGACAGACAGACACAGTGGAGATAACTTTAATGTTGAGCTGAGCCATGTGCTCAGGTGCAACTGTTTTAGCTAGAATTTTACGGTATTTTGTTCCCACCCCAGCTTGGGACAGGGAGTCCTGGCCCAGGAAGAGGGGCTCACTGGTTAGAGATGTGCATCTAACATGGGCTATTCTTCAGCTCTTTCCATAAGGTTGATACTTTCTGATTTTATCTTTGCTTTTGGAAGACAGGACCCTTGACTGCACACCCATGCCTTTTTTAATATGCTATTGATTACCTTTTTCTGTGAAGTGGTCTCTTGTCTTTATTTATTTATTTATTTTTTGTCTTTTTGAGACAGGGTCTCCCTGTAGCCCCAGCTGTCCTGGAACTCACCATGTAGACCAGACTGGCCTTGAACTCACAGAGATCCGCCTGCCTCTGCCTCCCAAGTGCTAGGATTAAAGGCGTGTGCCACCACGCCCGGCAGTGTCTTGTCTTTAAAAGAAGCAAAAAAATATCAGATTTGAATCTATTTAAAAGTTACATGTAACTTCAGAATAGACTGAATAATAAATTATATACACTGGTTGTTGTCATTCCTAAACTGGGAATGGGTATATTTACTTCAGCTCTCATTAGGGAATGTGTTTTTTCTTTCTAAAAACCTAGGTTTAGTTTTTTTTTTTTTCCCCAAGACTTTGGTATTTCTAGAAATTTAACATTTAAAAATTTTAATTTGATGTGTATGAGTGCATTGCCGGCATATATGTAAGTACACCTGTGTCATGCAATGCCCAAAGAGGCCAGAAGAGGGAGGGCATTAGATCCCCTAGAACTGGAGTTACGAATGGTTTTTAGCAGCCATGTGGGTGCAGGAATTGAACCTGGGTCCTCTGTAAAAGCAGCTGGTGCTCTTAACCACTGAGCTGTCTCTTCAACCCCCGAAATTTAACCTTTTTAATTTCTTCTCTATGGAATTTCATGTATGGGCTTCTCTCTCTGTAGTAAGTGACCTCCCACCCCTAAACTTAGGAAGAACATGTTGAAACTCATTAATAATCAGGCCAATGAGGCTGAAGTGATGGCTCAGTGTGACAAGCTGGGTGTTTGTGACCACTGGTAACCTTGTCTCTGAGGGATCTGTTGTCCCATATGGCATCTGTGTGCCCTGCACACAGGTGTGCACATATGCACATGATGCAGACACAAATAAACAAATCGTTTAAAGAGAACCAAATAAATGCATCTTACAGCTCTGTAAGCTATCATTTCATACTTTTTAGTTTGGCAAAAATAAAACAAGAATCCCCGAGGATGCTGAGGTGGCTACCCAGCCTCATTTGGAGGGGGAGGCCTGTGTGCTGAGTAGTTCCCATCACTCCTAGATACCAGTGCAAGTCCTGACATGCTCACTGGAGATGCTCTTTTGCCCATTAGGGAACATGTGCCTGGCTGCTATTTGCTGTGGTGTGTGTGATGATGAGGAACCAGATGTACCCTGGTTGCCCATCCTGGTGAAATGGATGAACTGCAGAGAACTGGCGATGAGTCAGAATGAATGACAGTCACTGTTATCAGCACTGAGGAATCTGTGGTTGGTGATGGTGAGCTAATAAGTCAAGTTACAGAGAAATGGGTCAGAGGGGAAGTGCATCATGGACAGTGCATACACTAAGGACACATTTGATGTGGGTCAGATAGGAAGTGCATCATGGACAGTGCATACACTAAGGACACATTTGATGTGGGTCAGAGGGGAAGTGCATCATGGACAGTGCACACACTAAGGACACATTTGATGTGGGTCAGATAGGAAGTGTATCGTGGACAGTGCGCACACTAAGGACACATTTGATGAGGGAGGTACAGTGCCAAATAACTGCTGTGGTTTGAATATAGCCTGAGTGTGGCCCCAAAGGCTCATGTGTTAGATGCGCAGCCCCTGTGGTGATATCCCTTGATTCAATTTGCTTTAAACTTTTAGTTAAGGCTCCTTCTTTCCGAGGAGGCCATGTGCTATGAACACTTGGGGTCTGCAGGAAAATTGCCTCCAGGAGCCCCCAAAGGGATCAAAATCCACAGTTGGCCAAGTCCCTGATAAAAGTTTTTAAAAATAATTATTTATTGTATTATGTATGTATCTACCTGCCAGAGTGCATGCAAAGATTAGAGAACAGTTTGCCAGGGTTGAATCGTCCCTTCCACCATCGGGACATGGGATTGAGCTCAGGTCAACGGGGCCTCTTAGTGGCCCCAAGTCCCTGGTATAAAACGGGACAGTCTTTAACTCCAATTCCAGGAGAACTCCAGTTCCAGGGGAATCCGAGACCCTCTGCATTGCACGACACGGGTGCACAGACCTGCATGCAGACAATACATTCATACACATACAAAAAATAAATAATAAAAAAAAAATAAAATAAAACGGGACAGTGTTTGCATATAACCTACACACACCCTCTCAGAGTCCTTAAATTACCCCTGGATTATTCACAACACCTAGCACAATGCTGATGCTAAATAATTGTGATACTGTATTATTTAGGGAATAATGACAAGGAACAAAAGCCTGTACCTTGTTCTTCATATTTATTACAATATTATCCAAGGCTGGTTGAATCCACAGGTGTGGAACTTGCACCTGGAGTGGTTAAAGGGAAGTATGACCTGCAGCTTCGGCACTTTCAAGGCTTGTAAATTTGTCAAGTCACTTCTGGCTCCGAGCCTGTGTCAGCTGTCCCATGGAGATGGGGCTCTGAGGGACCGTGGGGAGAGACTGAAAGCAGTGTTTTTCAAGGTTTTGTTTGCAGATGGCAGAGCAGAGCACCTGTGGCAGCTGCTGCTGCTCCTGGGAGTTCCCTCTGTGTAATCAAGACAGGAGCGGACGAAGCCTGGGATACAGCTCAGAGGAGAACCCCATCTTTGCCTAACATGAGGCTCTTTGTCCAGTCCCTTGCACTGGAGAAAAAGAAAGGATGTTGCTGCTTCCACAGTCCTTAAGGGCCGAGGTAGTATCTGGTACTGTGACTTTCTGAACTGGTTTCAGCTGCTCTGAGAACAGGATTGGTGAGTCACAGCTGAGTGGAATGCTCTGTGCCGTTCGCGGTGTGGAAGTAGCTGCCGGGTGCAGGAAGGCCATGGTGCCAGCCGTTCTGGAAAGGTCCTCCAAGGAGGTGGCTGAGGCGTTGAAGCTGGAGGAAGCCGACCTCCCTGTTGACTTCCTGCCTGCCTGTGGCCAGGTGCTCCCGGCTGCTCTTCTGCAGAGCAGGTCTTACCCCCTCCCAGCGAGGTGGGCTTTGTGTTTTTCTTGGAAGGAGGCAGTGTGAGCACTGAGTCACCTCCCCGTGTCCTCACCCCTGTGACCGCAGGCTGGATTGTGAGGCCGCTGGCAGGCCGGGTCTGCTTGCAGCTGGGCCACAGTGCTTCTCTGTCTGAGCTGGCTTGGCCCTCCTCTCAGTCTGGACCGCAACCCTGGCCTCCCGCTCCAGCCTTTCACCACCTGGGCGAAGTCTTCCACATGGCCTTCTTTTGGGGAGTTGATTTTGGTACTTTTTCAGGGTGGAAGATTTGGGCTGCAGCTGTCTTCTACTTTGCTGTCCCCTGCGGCATCGTAAACCCTGGGCAGTGCAGTGACCAGGCATCAGTTAGGCTTCTGGCTCTGATTCCTGAAGAAGGCTTGCCACCTTGATGCAGGATGGAAGCTCAGCCTTTCCAATGCTGGTCACCACCTGCCAATGAAAGCCAGGCTACTTTTAAGAGCCTCCTCCTCCTCCTCCTCCTCCTCCTCCTCCTCCTCCTCCTCCTGCTCTTCCTCTTCTTCCCCCTCCTTCTCCTCCCCTTTTTTTTTTTTTTCTTTTTCCCTCTCTCTTTCCCTTCTCTTTTTTCATGACAAACATGAAAGCTATCCACTGAGCTCGTTAACTGAGGTTAAACGCCTTTCCCCTGGGTTGAGCCCTCTGGGTTTGGTCCAGGCTCTATGTGGAATCTGGGGAAGGCTGATTAATGGCTCAGCCGAGGCTGGGGGTCTGTTTTGATTGGACTGCCTGTGGAATGGGTCACAGTTGCCTCTTTTCTCCAACGCCTGTGTGGCCCCCAAAACACCATGTTCCTGCAGGGGTTTTGGAGAAGGCCGGCCTGGTGTGGGGCTCCCGTGGGAGCTGCTGTTCCTGCTGAGTCCTGACTGAAGGAGCTGCATGGTTAGTCCAGCTGTGATGGCCCTGCTCAGCTTGCAGGATGTGCACAAGGCTGAGGAGCCTGGTCCTCGGGGTTGGTTCTAGAAGGCACAGTGAGCAGCTATTTGCTTCCAGCAGAGCATCAGATCCACACACAGAATCTCATGCATTGATGGTTTTCCTAAACTACTTTCTCTCCCTCATCCATGCTGCCTATGGAGGTGAAATTCCTTGACAGGCTCCCCTGACCTTTGCTCTCAGGAGGAGCCGTCTGGACTCCAAGATGAAGTGGATTGCTTTTTCCTCTTTGGGGAGATTTTATATATGTATCTATTTCACATATAATACATAATTTCAGCATCACTACAGTTCGTTACATGCTATGTGACAAAGCACACCACACATCAGAATCTGGATTCCCTCCCCTTCTCAATGCTTCACTGAGTGGTTTCTCAGATGATGTTGTTGCCAACAGGAATTCTGACTAAAGCTTTATGCCACACAGACATAGCTAAAAGGCATGTGAGGAACATCCAGGGTGCCAAGGATGAGCTTGAAACGGAAACAGAGGTCATGTGAGAAAGGCTATCTCTAGCCAGTGTTTCCCGAGGCTGGGTTCTGACTCCCTGTGAAGGTTTGAAGAATGTAGATTTCAAAAGAAAGAAGCATGTACTGGAGAACTTCAGTCGTGAACTTCGCACACTGGGTGGAGGGACCCTCAGCTGAGGAATTTTTCCCATTGGACTAACCTGTGGCCATGTCTGTGGGGTGGTTTTCTTGATTGTTGAGTGACGTGGGAGGGCTCAGCCTATGGTTGGCAGTGTCATTCCTGGGCAGGTGGTCCTGTGTTGTATAAGAAAGCAGGCTGAGCACTGGCCAGAGGAGCAAGACAGTAAGCAGCGATCCTCCATGTTCTGTGCTCCGGGTTCCTGCCCCGAGTTCCTGCCTTGGCTTCCTTTGATCATGGACTGTGCTGTGAGCCAAATAAACCCTCTCCTCTCCAAGTTAGGTTTGGCGTTTGTGTTACAGCAATAGAAAGAAACTAGAACAGAGGGCCAATCTGTAGCCTTATTGTAGGGCACCGATTCTCACCTGGGCACTGGGCAGGCTCAGTTGGTTCGTGTCCCAGCCAGCGTGACATGATGTCAGATAGTGGGTTCTATTAGAGGTGGTATCACATATATGCCTGGCTGCTGTAAACACAGAGGAGTATGATGGAGACAGGTTGTAGGTCATGAGTCTTGAAATGACTTCTTTTTTTTAAATTTTATTTTCATATGTGTATAAATGTACTGTCTGCATGTAGGTCTGTGCACCCGTGTAGTGCAATGCCATGGAGGTCAGAAGAGGGTGTTGGATTCCCCTGAAACTGGAGTTAAAGATGGCTCTCAGCCACCATGTGGGTGCTGGGGATCGAACCCGGGTCCTCTGCAAGAGCAGTCAATGCTCTTAACTGCAAGGCCATCTCTCCAGTCCCTGAAATGACTTCTTTATCTATATTGGTGGGAAAGCCTCTTTAATAAGGGCTAAGGCAGAGTAGAGGTTTGTAAGCTGACAGATTTTCACATTAGTGAATTACAAAGCCCAACATTTTGATGCTAATTTTGTCTTCTATTAGGTTAAATCTGAAGGCTATCTATCCACCTATTCATCTACTATCATGTCTACCCATCTTCACCCAACATCCATCCATCTATCCACTATATAACATCTCACCTTCCATCTATTCACTCATCCATCCACCTAGATCTGCCCATCCCTTAGATCTCCTGTCCATCCATTTATATCTATCCAGCCACTTAACATCCATCCATCCATCCACCACTTACCCCAACCATCCATCCATCCATCCATCCATCCATCCATCCATCCATCCATCCACTCACCTACCACCTCTGTCCACCTACCCACCTACTCCATCCATCCGTCCACCCATCCACCCACTTAACTCATCCATTCACCCACTCACCTACCACCTCCATCCATCTACCACTTGCCCCATCCATCCATCCATCCATTCAACCATCCATCCATCCATCCATTCACTCACCTACCACCTCTGTCCACCTACCCACCTACTCCATCCATCCGTCCATCCATCCACCCACTTAACCCATCCATTTACCCACTCACCTACCACCTCCATCCATCTACCACTTACCCCATCCATCCATCCACCACTTACCCCATCCATCCATCCATCCATCCATCCATTCATTCACCTATCCATCCATCCATCCATCCATCCACTCACCTACCACCTCTGTCTACCTACCCCCCTACTCCATCCACCCACCCACTTTCCTGTCCACTCATTCACTCAGCAGTATTCACCCACCCACCTACCCCATCCATCCACCCATCCATCCACCACCTTTCTATCCACTCATTCACCACCCACCCGCCCACCCATCTATTCATCCTTTGATTTCTCCCTTTCAACTATTCATCCATCCACCCAGCATTTATTTAAGTGAGAATACCAGGTCAGATTCTGGGTTTACATTTATGCTTAGGGAGACAACCAGGTAGAGAATAGGTTATGCTCCATTTTGAGACGTGGGTTGGTGTCAGTGCAGGGAGTTATGTGAGGGTTGGGTGCCTGCCTGCCTCCATCTTCTGTGGTGTGCCCTGAGTCTTGTCAGAAGGGCCATGTGTTCTCACCCTGAGTCTCATCAGAAAGGTCATATATTTCGGTCTGCCTTTAGCTCCGTTATTATTAAAGTCACATTTCTAAAGTGTCTTAGACTTTTGAGAATTTCCCTCT
Source organism: Rhizomys pruinosus (assembly GCA_009823505.1). NCBI lineage: Eukaryota > Metazoa > Chordata > Mammalia > Rodentia > Spalacidae > Rhizomys > Rhizomys pruinosus. The sequence goes on along the minus strand of VZQC01005442.1, from coordinate 561,978 downwards.
CCCCCTGATTTTACTCTCATCCTTGATTAAAAATGGAAAGCTGGGGATCTAGAGAGCTAAGTGCTGTGCTCCCACAAAGTTCTCTCAGCCCATCCAAGTCTCAAGCTTCATATGACTCAGGTTTTATCCCCATTGCCAGAACACTGCATATTCAAATGAAAATCATGATGCAATAGCACTACACACTCACCAGGAAGGCTCTGCTGAAACACGGGAACATCATGGATGGACAGCTTGCTCCTGCCCTACTGGGGGCAATCTACAATGGCAGACTAAAAAGCTGTGGTGGCATGTGGGGCTGCTGACCCTGGGTTGGACAGGCTGAGAGGGCTGGCGTGCCTGGGGCTGATGGTCCTGTGGCCAAACACGCAGCTGTGGAGCTGCTGGCTCCCACAGCCACCCTTGGTGAAGAGCCATCTGTGGGGTTGATGGCCCCACAATCAAGCACGCATGCAGTGACAGCCCAGGGATCACGTCAGGTGGCGCAAATTTATGAAATCTGTTTATTCAGGGTAATAGGTAGCTTATATAGGTTTGGGGTGGGTAGTGGCTTCGTGTAGCATCACCTCCCAGTGGCCAGTCTTAGTACTCCACCCTATTGCGCATCATCTCGGCTCCTGAGGTGTATTCAGAAAAGGGGCTTGCTGACAAGCCTACTCACGACTTGTGAGGGTGTGCTAGCTGAAAACACGGCGTGCTCTGGATCTTTTGCTCCACCTAATGTGCTAAGCAGATTGGTAGCCTGCATATGCCCAAGATGTGTCTGAGTCCAGGATTGCTGTCCCACAGGGGCACTAGACATGCGCCTGGCAGGGCACCGGCTCTTGGGCATTCATCTCAGGGTGAAAGGCCATTTTTAATTTAATTAATGTTTTACATGTATGAATGTTTTGCCTGCATGTATGTAAGTGCACTCATGTGGAATACCCTCAGAGACCAGAAGAATGTATCAGATCCTCTGAGACCAGAGTTGTGGAGCTGTTAGCCACTGTGTAGATCTGTGAACAGAATCTGGACCCTTTGCAAGAGTGATCAATTTTGTTAACTGCTGAGCCCTCACTTTAGCCCATGAAAAGGCATTTTTAACATACAAGCCTGTGCAATATATTGGTATCAATTTTATTTGTAATAGCTTTAAATTACAAACAGTCCAGGTGCCCTTTGGCTGGAAGACAGTTAAATAAGTAATGGTTATCCATCCCATAGAAAACTCTGCAATAAAAAGAGAAGGGTTGACATTGAGAGCAACATCCATAGCCTCTAGGTTGATGCTGCATGAGTTTTGAAATGACAGAATCTTAGAAATGGAGACGAGGTTAAAGGGTGAAAGAGGAGGCAGCAATCGAACATGAAAGGGCTGGGTGTGGATCCCCATGACCCTTCTGTGTCCTTGCTATTGTGGAAACTGAGCCTATGCATGTGATAGAATTACACAGAACATGTTACATGAATGAGTGGAAGCGAACCAGGAAATAGGAATGATTTAGTAGATTGTAGTGCTGTCAAATTGAATAAAATACCCAAGGCATCTCCTCTATGTTATTTCATTTTTTTTGAGACAGGGTCTCCCTGTATCCCCAATTAGTCTGGAACTAGCTATATAGACCAGGCTGGCCTTGAACTCAAAGAGATCCTCCTGCCTCTGCCTCCTGAGTGCTGGGATTAAAGACATGCACCACCATATCTGGATGTCTATGTTGTTTCTTTATGAGTGCTTGTGAACTTACTATGATCTCAAAAAAAAATCCCCATTAGAAAAGGAACATTATGGGGCTGGGGAGTTAGCTCAGTCAACAGTGAGCTTGTAAGCATGAGAGCCTGAGTTTGACTCAAAGAACCCTTGTTAAAAGAGCTGTGGCTGGTGGTGCACGCATGGAATCCCAGGGCCTGAGACTCACTGGCTAGGCAGCCCAGCCTCCTTGAGCTCCAGGCTAGTGAGAAACCACGCTGCAGAAACAAAGCGAGGGCTGTCCAGATGACTCAGTGGGTAAGGCACAAGCAGCAGAGGCGGAGCCCTGAGTTCAAACCCTGTGAGTCACTTAGAAAGCAGAGAACTGACTCCTGCAAGCTGTCCTCTGACCTCCATCTGTGCACTGTGGTGTGCGTGCACACACACACACATACATACACATACACACATACACATACACACATACACACATACATACACACATACTCATACACACACATACACACATACACACACATACACACAAATAACAAAGTCATAAAAATAAACCAAGGTGGATGACACCCAACATTGACCACTGGTTTGCAAACACATGCATATATACCCCAAACATGCATGCACAGTCCCAAACATGCATGTATGTAAACGTACACAAAGAAAAAATTATGTGAAAGTTGTATTTGATTAAAATTTAAAGTTCTGATTTAGAAACATCATAGTTCACCATTGAAATTAGAGTTTGGGGTTCATGTTTCTGGGTTGGTGAGTGGGTGCCACCCTGGGCGTAGTGCAGGCCTAGGGTTAGAGCAGCCTGGGGGCAGAGCAGGCTTGGGAGCAGTGCAGGCCTGGGGGCAGTGGAGGCCTGGGGGCAGTGGATTTGCTAGAGATCAGTAATTACCCATCACAATCCTCATTGGAACATTATTCAAATGGACTTTTAGGTGAGCTTTAAAAACATGATTCTGACATAGAGTATATGTGTGACCAAAACTCCCTGTGTCTGCTCAGATCCCCTAAGCACTTAGGAGAGATCCTCTATGTCTGCTTGGATCCCGGAGGAGTTGACTTAGGAGAGGTCTTCTGGCCTATGTAGTGACAGGTCAGAAGTGTTTTGTAATAAAGCATGATGTGTGTTATTTATTTTTCAAGAGTTAAAATGTTTCTGTCTCAGTTCCTATGATAGGTGCCATACATTAGAATGACATGAACATTTCTGTCTAAGAGGTAGGTCCATGCTTGGTCCACATGTTTGTGCATCTGTGGTGATGGCAGGGGGGTGCTTTAGGCCTCTGCACATGGAACTGATCTTTAGAACATTGGAGACTTTCCTGCTGCTGCCCAGAGTGGTGGCACTGCCTCCTGCACAGCTCAGTTTCTAGTGCTCTGCTTCCAGTGCTCGCCTGTGTGGGAGGGGTGAAGTGAGCTCAGGACTAACTGTCCTCTGTTCCTACTGAAATGGCATTTGGGCTGGGTCTGGGATTCCAAAGGCCTTTTAATATTTGAAATGTGGAAAGTCAGTACTTTAGTGGATTTCTGGTTTACACACAGTTTTGCGAAGGTGGATTGTTGCATTATTCAGCTGCTCAGTGGAGAGGGTATTGGGCTTGAGTTCAGTAGAAGCGTGTTTCCGGTGCTGTCTGATGTCTGAGGACAGGACCTGTTATTGTCTGCCTACAGGAAGGGATGGAGAATGTGGGGCCCATTTGTCTACACACAGGCAGCTGTTAGAGTCACTGTTAAATCCATTGTAGGCTCCTTGAGCGTCTGGGGTTTGCATAGTGCTATTAAGTATTTCCTGAAGGTTCTTTCAGGATTTTCCAAGTTGGAACAGTTGGAACAGCTTTCGTCTGTGGTAAGTCTCAAATGAATCCCAGAAAACAGGCTTTTCCAAGCAGATCAAATAGCACTTAATAAAAGTGTAATTGTGGACACATACGTGTGTAGACGTGTATGTGTATGTGTGTGTGTGTGAGAGAGAGAGAGAGAGAGAGGGAGAGAGAGAGAAATCCCAGCAGTATACACTGTAGGTCATGTTGAAAAAACATTTTTTTTTTTCATTTGTTAAAATCATGTCTTAAAATAGTCTTTGGTGACCTTGTTTCTGAAAATTGGACCCTGCCCAGAGGTGGGGGGTGGGATTTTGAAGCCAATTTCTGTGGGCTGTTTTCTGTGGGTAGTCGGAGGAAAAAGCTATAAAAATAAACCCAGATTACTCTAGTTTTCTTGGAACTTAAAAGTGGATGAGCCAGTCTTACATTGAAATGTTCCCTTGAGCTGGAGTGTAGGTCTGGGGAGAAAGAGTGCTCTGGAACAGTAGAAGAGTTGAGACCAGGATGGGGTGAGCAGTCTGCTGTCCACACACAGCCTCGGCTTCTCACTCTGTCTCTCTTCTCTCATATATCTGTCTTTATCTTTCCTCTCTGTCTCTGTCTCTGTCTCTGTCTCTCTGTCTTTCTTGCAGTCTGGGGATTGAGCCCAGGGCCAGCTTTCTGTTAGGCCATCACTGTGCCACTGAGCTATGCTCCTAGTCCTGTTTCTACTTTCTGTTTCTAGACAGGGCCTCACTGAGTGCCCAGGCAGGCCTTCAACTTGTGATCATCCTGCCTCAGTCTGCTTCCTGGGTAGCTGGCCGGGCAGGCCTGTGTTTCCAGGCCCAGCTAGTCTTTTTCTTTCACAAGAAGATCTAAATTTATTCATCCCTAGTTTTTAGCTTTTGCTAATTTTGAAAGCCTATAGTTCAAAACCTATAACAACATATTTTCTTATGGATTATTTTTTTAAAAATTTTTTAAATTTATTTTTGCATGTGTATGAATGTACTGTCTGCATGTTGGTTTGTGCACCCCTGTCCTGCAATGCCGCGGAGGTCAGAAGAGGGTCTCGGATTCCCCTGGAACTGGATTTCTCCTGGAATTGGAGTTACAGATGGTTCTTAGCCACCATGCGGGTGCTGGGGATCGAACCCAGGTCCTCTGCAAGAGCAGTCGGTGCTCTTAACCACTAGCCCATGGATAATATTTTTTTATTTTTATATTTTAATATAATAAAATATATAAATATATAATATATTATAAATAATTATAAATAAATAAATAAAAATATATAAAAAATTAATATAAAAATATATAAAATAAAATAAAAATATATTTTTATATATTTTTTATATTTAATTTATATTTCTTCTCTCGAGAATATTTTTTGATGCAGAATTTTTTAAGCTAGGTTTCCATTCTGTGTAACCGAAGATGACCTTGAATTTCTGATCCTCCTGCCTCTACCTCCTCAGTTCTAGAATTACAGGAATGTGCCACTTCCAGTTGTGCAGGCTGGGAATGGAACCTAGTCCCTCCTGGTGCCCTCCAGGAGATGATCAATAAACCTAGCCTAGAGGTAACTAATGTCCCAGGAGCCCTGTCTGTGCCTTGCACTGCTCTGGGTATTGTTACCTTGTGATCAATTTATCCACATGATGACTTCATGAAAGAGTTACTGATACGAGGCCAATTTTACATACAAGGAACAGAGGCTCAGAGAGCTTGAGTAACTTGCCATAGATCACACAGGTAGTTTAGTGACTTCAAAGCTTCAGATGTTAAACCATGTTGACATATTTGGTTTTGATGTGAAGACCTTGTTGCTTTTTTTTTTTTTTTTTTTGGTAGAGCCAGGGAGCAAATGCAAAGCCTTGCACATGCTAGGAGAGTTCTCAACTACTGAGATATTCTGTCATCTCTTTATCATGAGTTTTTTTTGGGGTGTGTGTGTGTGTGTGTGTGTGTGTGTGTGTGTGTGAGAAAGAGTAAGAGAGAGAGAAAGAGAGACAGACAGACAGACACAAGGGCATGTGTGCTCAGAGGACAGGTTTTAAGTGGGTTTTCTCCTTCTATCTTTACATTGCTTCCAGGGATCCGATTCAGGTCACAAGGCTTGCATTGTTGGGCAGGCAACAATGCTTTCACCCACTGGGGCATTTTGAAGCCCTTTGATGAACTTTTTAAATTTTATGTATTATTATTATTATTTGGTCTTTTTGAGACAGGGTTTCCCTTTAGTCCCAGCTGGCCTGGAGCTTGCTCTGTAGACCGGGCTGGCCTGGGACTCACACTGATCTGCCTGCCTCTGCCTCCCTAGTGCTGGGATTAAAGGCTTGTACTACCATGCCTGGCTTTTGTATTATTTTTATTTTATGTATATGAGTGTATTGCCTGCATGTGTGTAAATGCATCTGTGTCCTGCAGTGCCCTCAGAGGTCAGAAGGTGTCAAATCCCCTGGAACTAGTAACAGATGGTTGTTAGCCACCATATGGTTGTTGGGAATCGAACCCAGGTCCTCTGCAAGAGCAGCCAGTGCTTTTAACCGCTGAGCCATCTCTCCAGCCCAGCAGTTTTTATTTTTTATCTTTTATGTGTGTTTTTATGTATATAGTGTGTGTATGCACGTGTATAAATGTGGGCATGCATGACCCACTGTGCATGCATGGAGGTCTGAGGAGCACATTGGGTGTTGGTCCTCATCTTCTGCTGTAGAGACAAAGTCTTGTTTGCTACTGTGTGTTCTGGGCTGGCCTGGCTGTGAGCGCTGGGACTCTCCTGTCTGCACTTCCCGTGTCCACATAGGAGCACTGGGATCACACTACCACGTGTGGCCTCACGTGGGCTCCAGGAGCTGAACTCACGTCTTCATCTTTGCACAGCACGCAGTGTGCTCATGGAGCCATCAGCCAGCCCTACTGCAGCTTTAAAAGTAAGGATTTCCCAGCTGCAGCTAGAGGAGGAGTCTGGTATAATAGCAAAGACATGGTAATTCATGGTATTTGATTTTAGGTCTAAGACACCAGACAGCTTTGCTGTGGACAGCCTGGTTTTCTCTAAGGTTTCCCAGAAGTGTGCTGAATTTTTTCTGTCCTTTGCCTCTGAAGGGTGCAGTCTGAGAGAGCAGGAGAATGGTCTTCCCAGCTGGCAGTCCCTGCCCGTGTATCCATTCAAAAGTCAGTTCAGTGGTTAAGAGCACTGGCTGCTCTTGCAGAGGTCCTGGGTTCGGTTCCCATTGCCTACATGGCAGCTAACTAACAACCATCTGTAATTCCAGTTCCAGGGCAGCCAACACCCTCTTTTGACTCCTGCAGGCATTGCCCGCCTGTGGTGTACATATATATATATATACTGTCAGAACATTCATACACATAAAATAATAAAAAATTAAACAGTCGACTTGTGGGATCCGGTATTTGGGGTCCCAAGGCTGTGAGAACAGGATTTGGTTACTGGTCACTAAGCCATGCTCACGCACTCCCCTGTTCTCTCTGTGCGCCCTTCCACAGCACAGACCCTGGATTCTCATGGTCTATGGAGTATGGGCCTGCTGGTGCGTGCTGGGGACCCCAGGCGTGGGCGTGGTGTTTCTCCACGCCGCCACTGCCTTCTGCGTGGCCCAGTTCCGGTCGCCGCTCCTGTCCTGGCTCTGTTCTCTCCTCCTGCTCTTCACTCTGAGGCTCCAAGATGTGGAAGAAGTTAAGGTAAGAGTCCACCTCCCACAGTCGGTCGCTGGGAAGGCTCCCTGCCTTCCATCCAGTAGCAGACAGAACCTCCATGGGGCTCTGCCAAGTACCCACCCAGAGTCAATGCACAGGGACTCAGCCCTGTGATGTGCACAGTCTTTCTTAGCTCTGAAACTGAGTCCCGTGAGCTTGCCCAGGGTCTGCCTTGTCTCCAAGTTTGGGTGGACACAGTGGATGCCAGATGTCACAGGACCACCAGAGGGTTGGAAACAAAGTGGAGGGCTGGAGAGATGGCTCAGGGGTTAAGAGCACTAGCAGCTCCTGCAGAGGACCTGAGGATGGTTCCTAGCACACAGATCGGCCTGCTCACAACTTCCTGGAACCCCAGTTCCAGAGATCTTCTTGTCAGACACTCCCATTTCACGTGTCTGGTGGTGCACAGTGTCTCCTGGAGAGCTCTGGATTGTCTGTGCTGATAACCTGGAGGACCCAGCACTGGTATGCACACGTAAGCCTGTGTGAGGACCTAGCTCTCCTGTGCACACATAGGTCTGTGTGGGACCCTGCAGGCCGCACTGCCCTGTCTCACCCTGTGTTGACTGCACCCTTCATGTCTGCAAGCCAGAGTATCAGGCTTGGGATCCAGGACTGCTGCCAAGGAAGCTATCAGATCTGTGATGGCAGAAGGGGCGTGGCCCTCTGTTGGGAGCTCTCAGCAGTCAGGTTGGGAAGTGTCCTGGGGAGAAGGAATGCACAGCAGGACAGAGTCAGGGCCCTAGCGTCTGAGCCCTCCAGCCCCAGGGCCAGCAGACTCTGACAGCAGCTAGCCTGAGAGGGTCTTAGTCAAAACATTGGGACCTTTTGCCCAGGACTCACAATTCTCCATCTCCATCCTCTGGTGTTGAAGCTGGGTTCTCAGATGCCACCTCTGTAGGACCATGGGTGCTGCCGCCTCTGTAGGACCTGGGTGCTGCTGTGGAAGCTGGGAGACTCTGCTTCCTTTTCTTGCCTATTTTTATCCTTGTCTCTTTAAACAACAGTCTTCCTGCCTCAGCCTTCCACATGCTAGGATTACAAGCCTGCACACTACACCAGCCTTCTTCAAGCTATTTTCTATTCTAATTTTTTTTTTATTTCCGTACGTGTATGAATGTATTGTGTGCATGCAAGTCTGTGCACCCGTGACGTGCAATGCCGCGGAGGTCAGAAGAGGGCATCGGACTCCCCTGGAACTGGAGTTCTCCTGGAATTGGAGTTTCAGACGGCTCTCGGCCGCCATGTGGGTGCTGGGGATCGAACCCGGGTCCTCTGCAAGAGCGGTCGGCGCTCTTAACCGCTAGGCCATCGCTCCAGCCCCGCTATTTTCTATTCTTACGTGGACCCTGTCCAGCTCCTGCTGGCTCGCCTTCCCTTTCTGAGCATCCTTGGGTGGATGGTATGGACTCTGTGCTAGCTGAGGTCTTGTGTTCACTTTCTGTCACGTATCCTCTGGACAGGGTCAGGTGCTTAGTGCACTAGGCCTTGCAGAATGGAATGTGAACTCTTTGAGGGGGAGGGCACTGTGCTCAGGCCCCTCAGTTCAGGAGGACTCCATGTAGGCTGATTCTCTGTGGGGGCCCACAGACTGCATGTGTCTGTGGAGATGATCCAGGTTTAGAGGGGGATGGAACTGTTTAGGTAGGATGTATGAAGGGCTGTGGACGTGGCCCAGGCACCTGCAGTGGACCCCACAAACAAACCAGTGCCCTTCAAGCACAGTAATGGAGCTGGCTTCGGTTGCAGCAAATTAACTAATTAAGCCGTCAACAATTTCCAGTCAAGTTACAGCCAATCAACTGCTTGGTTAGACTGCAGTCAGTCATGCTGTCTTCTATCTGGTCTGTTGCTGACTGGGCTCTCTGAAGCCACTGGGAACTGGGAACTGCCCATTTGCCAATCACATTGCTTTGTTTTGTTCTTTGTTAAAATAAATTCTGGGCTGGAGAGATGGTCTAGCGGTTAAGAGCGCCAACCGCTCTTACAGAGGACCCAGGTTCCATCCCCAGCACCCACATGGCGGCCGAGAACTGTCTGAAACTCCAATTCCAGGAGAACTCCAGTTCCAGGGGAATCCGAGACCCTCTTCTGACCTCCGCGGCATTGCACGACACGGGTGCACAGACTTGCATGCAGACAGTACATTCATACACATACAGAAATAAATAAAATTAATAAAAAAAATAAATTCTACCAGAATTAATGGGTCTAAGGACTTTCTTTTCTACAGTGCTGTACAGGGCTCCGTGGGACCTGGCCACTAGGGGCCACTGTGGAGGGCACCAGCGCTCTGAACCGTCTGTGGCTGTGTCATTGTTTCCTTCTTCTCATTAACATTCCTTGCACAGAAAATCTCTGGGAGTTATGGAATTCTTGCTTCAGCCAATTTGGAACTGGAATCCTGGGGATGTCCATTTGTTCATTCATTCATTCATCCATCCATCTGTCCACCCATTCATTCATTCATTAGTTCATTCATTCATCCCTTGTCTATCTGTCCATGAAACCTTCCTTCATGCCATTCATCTACCCACTCACTTATTCATTCATTCATTCATTCCTTGTTCATTTATCCACCCATTCATTCATTCATTAGTTCGTTCATTCCTTGTTCATTTATCCACCCATTCATTCATTCATTCATTAGTTCGTTCATTCATTCATCCCTTGTCTATCTGTCCATGAAACCTTCCTTCCTGCCATTCATCCATCCATTCATTAATTCATTCATTCACTGACTCAATCACTCATTCATTCATTCATTCATTCACTCACTCTCTAACTCAATCTCTCACTCACTGGTTTACTCACTGATCCTGTGACTGCACTGAGAATGGGTTGTGGGTCGGAACAGTGATGGGAGGTTGAGTCTGACAGCCTGGCTTCTATAATTTCCTCCTTGCCTTGAGGCAGTCATGATGTAGGATGCAGTCATTTCACCTAACCTCAGTTTTGTTGCTGGGGAAGTGGGAGCAGCCGCTGCTCTGCCTTTCTCCTGAGGTTGTTCTGAGGACTGAGCAAGGCAGTTGGTGGCCACAGACAGAGTCCTGGTCGAGGAATAGAAATCGTTGAGGGGTTCCTTCTGTGTACAGTCTGCAAAGAGCCTATAAATCCCATTACTACTCCTTCCTTTGTCCTGGCTCTGAATCTTGCATATGTGCCATGCAATGTTTTATCTCATTAAGAATATCTGGTGCCAAAGAGATGACTCAGCAGTTAAGAGCACTGGCTGCTGTTGCAGAGGATCAGGGTTCGAGTCCCAGCACCCACATGGTGGATAACAACCATCTGTAACTCCAGTTCCAGGGGATCCAACACTCTCTTCTGACCTCCATGCACCTTGCTAGTATGGGTGCATTTGCATGTAGGCAATATACTCATATACACAAAATAAAAATAGTAAATAAATTTTTTTTTTTGCGGTTCTTAGCCTCAGCCTTTAACGGCTGCGCTATCCCCACAGCCCAATAAATAAAATATTTTAAAGAAGAAAGAATATCTGCATATGGTAAAAATATGGGAAATGTAGGAATTGATGGAGGTTATAATCCCACCCATTGTTTTACCCTCTGCTGGTGAACGTTTGACTCCTTTTCCTGCTTCTCTTTGGTTCCATGCTGTTCTAGTTTGTTTTCCATTGCTGGGACAAAACACTCTGACCGACACCAACTTGGGGAGGAAAGGGTTTATTCAGCTCACATCTCCTGGGTCACAGTCCATCACTCAGGGAGCCCAAGGCAGGAACTCAGGGGAGGAATCTGGAGGCAGGAGCTGAAGCACAGGCCATGGAGGAAAGCTGCTTACTGGCTTGGTCCCCAGGCCCATGACCAGCCTGTCCTCTTATACGGTACACAACAAACTGCCCAGAGGTGGCACCACCCATAGTGGGCTGGGCCCTCCCACATTGCCCAACAATCAAGACAATACTCCACAGATGTGGCCACAGGCCAGTCCAATGGAGCCAATTCCCCAATTGAGGCTCCCTCAACCCAGGTGTGTCAAATTGACACTAAAGCTGTCCAGCACACATGCATTTTTTGGGTAAATGTTTGATATCATATTTTTGTTCCATATTATATGGAGTTACATTTTACATACTTGTCTCTAGTGAAATTTAAACATATTCAAGGCCAGGACTGTTTAATTAATTAATTAATTAGCCAATTAATTAACTAGGCAATTAATTAGTCAATTAATTAGTTTTTACTATACAGGGTTAACAGAAAGCCATTTTCTTTTTTAAAAAAGACTTTATTATTTTTCTTTTATTTGTATTGCATGTGTGTAAGTTCACCCACGTCGTGCAATGCCTGTGGAGTCAGAAGGTGATGGAATCCCCTGGAACTGGAGTTACAGAAAGTTGTTAGCCGCCATGTGGGTTCTGGGAATCAAACCCGAGTCTTTTGCAAGAGCAGCCAGTGTTGTTTTTGTTTTTTTTCTGAGACAGGGTCTCCCTGTAGCCCCAGCTGTCCTGGAATTCGCTATGTAGACCAGGCTGGCCTTGAACTCACAAAGATCCGCCTGCCTCTGCCTCCCAAGTGCTAGGATTAAAGGCGTGCTCCACCACACCCGCAGCCAGTGTTTTTAACCTCTGAGCCATCTCTCCAGCCCCTGCCCCAGTGGCCTCCTCTCTCTTCCCTTCCCTCCCTCCCCCCTGCCCCCCACCTCTCTCCTCCCTCCTCTACTTCCCCCCCCCTTCTCCCTCCCCTGGCTCCTTCCTTTGGTCCCTTTTGTTCCGCAGTCTGTTCTACTTCCATCAGTACATGCTCTACTTTCTGTTGCTGTGATAAAAAACCGATGAAGCCAATTTGGGAGAGGAAAAGGTTTATTTCATCTGACCTCACAGTGGAGGGAAGTCAGGCAGGGGCTCAAGGCAGGAATGTGGAGGCGGGAAGTGAAGCAGAGACCACAGAGGAACGAGCTTTACTGGCTTGCTTCCTTTGGCTTTTAGCTACATTTCTTATACAGCCCAGCCTGAGGAGGGCACTGCCCAAGGAGACTGGGCCTTGGCAGGAACTGATAATCAAGGAAATGCCCTGCAGGGGTGTCCAGTGGTCAGTCCGATGGAGACAGTTCCTCTATTGAGTGTTCCTCTTCCCAGGTGTCTCCAGGATGTGTCAAGTTAACAAAAATGAACCAGCCAGTGTGAGTCTGATTTAATGTGCCCAGCTTCCTGAAGTCCAGGATCCGCAAATGAGAGAAAGCATGGCTAGCACCGGAAGTACTATCCGGAAGTCAAATCAGGTTTGATTTGGCATTGTGCTCAACTAAAGTGGAGCCAGTTTAATGATGGAAGAGCAAGAAGAAAATGATAATGAGGTCTGAGCCTCCTCTTCTGACCCCACTCCATGTGCGCAGCTACCCTGGCCTATGCTGCTTGTTTGGGTTGGCACTGGGATTTCCTTGACACTCCTGGGTTCTCAACTCCTTTCCCTGCAGTGTCTCTTCTGAGGAAGCCATCTCCCCTGGGCCCCCCAGCCAGCTCCTTGTCAGGGTCTGACGCCTCCTGGCCACCATCACTCACAGGCTGTCCTCTTGTGGCCTTTCTGCAGAAGAGGTGGTACCAGACGGAAGGCGAGTGTTACCTGCTGCAGTTCACGCTGACGGTTCGCTGCCTGTCCTACACCAGCTTCTGCCTGGAGCTCTGCCTGCAGCAGCCGGCCGAGCGCTCCTCTTTCTCCTTTCTGTGGATGCTGGCCTATGTCTTCTATTATCCCGTCTTCCACAATGGGCCCATCCTGAACTTCCCGGAGTTCTTCAAACAGGTAGAGTCTGCTGGGGACTTACACTGGGTGATACAGCCTCTGCTTCTTAAACTGTGAGTTGACCCCAAAGAAGGCTGCATAACTGAGTGTGAAGGTCATAGAAAGTTTGGGAACTGTAAAAGGTTTCTGAATGCACAACCCAAATTAAGTTAAAATAAAACAAGTTAAATCTTTGTTTGTGCTAGCACTTACCTGTGTTACATCACTTACAAATACAAAGTACAAATCGGTGGACGTATCTTTTGGGTCATTTCAGAGTGTGACATCCTTCCGCTCCACACTGCCTGAAACACCTCGGCTTGGATCCCAGACTGTTGTGTGTTATGAATTCCAGGCTTTCTGTTTTCTGCTCTTATGGAAATGTCATGGTTTAGTTATGGAAATCAAAGACTTTTAATATTTTCCTACCAGCATGTGATCGTGAGGAAAGTCTGTCTTTGGATTGTATTGTGTTGAATACTTGATTTAAAATGTCTATTCATTTATTTTATTTTTAATTATGTGTATTCGTATGTGTCTGAGTGCAGGTTTTTCCATGAGTGGAGTGCAGGTTTTTCCATGAGTGGAGTGCCCATGGAGGCCAGAGGAGGGGATGGGATCCTCTGGAGCTGGAGTCGCAGACAGTTGTGAGCCACCTGATGTGGGTGCTGGGAACCAAACTCATGACATCTGCAAGCATAGTATGCATTTTTAACTGTATAGGCATCTCACCAGGCCCTCTTGTCTTAGGGGTGTGTGTGTGTGTGTGTGTGTGTGTGTCTGAGGCACATACCTGCCACAATGTGCACATGGAAGTCAGAGGACAGCTCCAGGGAGTTGATTCTCCCCTGCCATCTTGTGGGATCTGGGGCTAGAACTCAGGTCACCAGGCCTGGGTACAAGTGTCTCTGCCTACTGAGCTATCTCTCCAGCCCACAATATTTGATTTTAAAGGTTGCTGTTGGAGTTACTGACTTGAATTTCCTTAAAAAAAATCATTAAGTGAGCTTTAACTGGGATTAGGACAGAATTTCCAACCATTTCTGAAATGACCCTTAAAGATACTCTGGGGGCTGGAGAGATGGCCTAGCGGTTAAGAGCACCGACCGCTCTTACAGAGGACCCGGGTTCGATCCCCAGCACCCACATGGCGGCCGAGAACCGTCTGAAACTCCAATTCCAGGAGAACTCCAGTTCCAGGGGAATCCGACACCCTCTTCTGACCTCCGCGGCATTGCACGACACGGGTGCACAAACTTGCATGCAGACAGTACATTCATACACATACAGAAATAAATAAAATTAATTAAAAAATATTTAAAAAAAAGATACTCTCTAAACACTTCTTGCTTAAGAAAATTTTACTTGACTCCTGGGTATGTAGGTATATGAAGTAGTCACATGAGTCAGATGTTACTGCTGATAAGTCATAAAAATTTATACATACATACATACATTTTTTGTAATTTTATTTATTTTTTTATGTGTATAAATGTACTCTCTGCATGTAGGTTTGTGCACCCGTGTTGTGCAAAGCCACGGAGGTCAGAAGAGGGTGTCAATTTCCCCTGGAACTGGAGTTAAAGACGGTTCTCAGCCGCCATGTGGGTGCTGGGGATTGAACCTGGGTCCTCTGCAAGAGCAGCCAACACTCTTAACCACTAGGCCATCTTTCCAGTCCCCTACATACACACATTTTTACCATTTATTAAAGATGAAGGCAAATTTGCACACTAATGAGATGGATGTGCTTATTTTTTTGTACACAGAGTTAAATCATGGCTATGTATTTGCTATTGCTGGGGGATGGGTGTTTGGTTTATAGGTGCAGGTACCCAGGGGGCTGCTTCTTGTGAGTAGGAGGTGTCTGTGGCTGAGCCCTGCAGTGCTTGCTTTGCTCTGGGGTCTCCACACTTGGGAATGGCACAGGTCTGAAGCATATGGTGTTGTTTGGACTTGTAAAACAGCAGGTGAAGTGCATGGTGTCTCTCCTGGGCTGGCTTGAAGGGCCCTGGTTCTCAGAGGGTGGTGTCTACCTGGCTTGTAACTGGCTCCAGTGAAGTTTACTGCAGGGAAGAAGTTTGATTGTGATGGTTTCGCTTGAGAAATGTGAAGAGAAACCACGGTGCTTGCTGCTTGGCAAGCAGTGTGCATTCTGCACTCCCTTGTTCCCAAGCTGCTTGTGAGGTCGCCCTGCAGTGGGTTGGGATTGTTGTGAGGTCACTGTGCAGTGGGTTGGGATTGTTGTGAGGTCGCCCTGCAGTGTTTTGGGATTGTTTTGAGGTCGCCCTGCAGTGGGTTGGAATTGTTGTGAGGTCGCCCTGCAGTGGGTTGGGATTGTTGTGAGGTCACCGTGCAGTGGGTTGGGATTGTTGTGAGGTCACTATGCAGTGGGTTGGGATTGTTGTGAGGTCGCCCTGCAGTGGGTTGGGATTGTTGTGAGGTCGCCCTGCAGTGGGTTGGGATTGTTGTGAGGTCGCCCTGCAGTGGGTTGGGATTGTTGTGAGGTCACCGTGCAGTGGGTTGGGATTGTTGTGAGGTCGCCCTGCAGTGGGTTGGGATAGTTGTGAGGTCACTGTGCAGTGGGTTGGGATTGTTGTGAGGTCACCCTGCAGTGGCTTGGAATTGTTGTGAGGTCACCCTGCAGTGGGCTGGGATTGTTTTGAGGTCGCCCTGTAGTGGTTTGGGATTGTTGTGAGGTCACCGTGCAGTGGGTTGGGATTGTTGTGAGGTCACCCTGCAGTGGGTTGGGATTGTTTTGAGGTCGCCCTGTAGTGGGTTGGGATTCTTGTGAGGTCACCGTGCAGTGGGTTGGGATTGTTGGGGTGGCCAAGGTGAGGAAGCAGAGTAGATGGAGTTGATGACAGTGTGTTCCCAGGCCACTTGTGCCTGGGCCCTGCCTGCCTTCTTCGGACAGCCAAGCCCTTTTGTCCTTCCCAGTTCTCTCTACCCTCCTCTTAGACCTCTCCTTCCCCGCTCCACATCCCACCTCCTGGGACATACATTAATTCAGCTCAGGCGTTGTGCTCACCAGCACCTAAAGCAGCAGCTCCCAAGGCACAGTCCTTCCACCAAAGCAAGACAGTCTTAGGGAAGAGAATATCTACAGATACATGCAGGTTATATACATAAACATATATGCACACATAACACACACAAATGCATGCCTACAGCACAACACACAACATATGCAGATGTGCATATGCACAGCACACACACATATGCACATGTCAGCACTTGCGTGCAGGCTGACATACACAGCACATGCATCCACAGTGCACGCATGTTCACATGCACAGTACATATTGGATAATATCTCTGAACAGATATATGAGATATATGACACACATACACATATGCACACATGTACAAACACATAGAACACAGCCACATGCATGTGCAGCACAACATGCCCAGGTCTGTGACCGATGTGACTGAATGGGGCCTTGGGTTGGGGCTCTGCAGTGGGGCCTGTGTGTGGCCCTTGGGCTGTGGAGACTGGGACCACTGTTCTGAGTTTGTCTGAGGAGTGGGCTTGGGCGGGGCCAGCACAGGCTGGGCAGCTCAGGTCTCCACATCTTGCCTCTAGTTTTCTTGACGTCGTGTACTTCTGATCCTTTCTAGTTTTTCATCCAATAACTTTTGAACTAAGCCTCTATCCCACCCCTCTCTTGGGGATGGAGAGTGATTCTTTTTTTAAATTTTTTGTATTTTTTTGAGACAGGGTCTCCTTTTAGTCTCAGCTGGTCTGGAGCTCGCTCTGTAGACCAGGCTGGCCTTGAACTCACAGAGATCCAACTGCCTCTGCCTCCCAAGTGCTGGGATTAAAGGTGTGTGCCACCATACCTGGCTGGAGAGTAATTTTTTGAGAAGTAGATTAAAGCCATTCAGAAGAAACAGATTTGTTTCTCAGATGCGTCATATCCATGGACTTTGCCCTGTGGGGTTGCACTTCCTTACGGTGCAAAGCTCTTCTTCGTATTCCTCACGTCCTCCTTTCAAAGCGCACTGTTCAGGTCCGACAGGAATAACAGAGGCATCTGCTTAGAGGCAGGCTTTGAGACTGTGGTCGAGCCAAACCTTTAGCCAAAGGCTGTTGCTTTCCCAGCAGCAGTCTGGGGTGGAGGCTGGGGGCAGGCTCCTTCTGTGGGGGCTCGGGCCTCACTTAGGTTGGACCTCTTTCCTTTTTACTCATTCCGACATGCTAAGCAATTGGTGAGATTAGGGAGTCTGGAAAGGCAGTTCAGACCCTTCTCTGTGGTCTAGGAGCGTTCATTGACACCAGTCCGGAGAAAGAAAATGTTCAGTAGGCTACAGAAGAAAATAAATGATAAATAAGAAGCCAGGCAGGGACTGAGGGAGATGGGTCAATGGGTGAAGGTGTGAAGACCTGAGTTCAGATTCCCGGGACCCACAGAAAGCCAGGGTTCCTAAAGCAAGATGGGAGGAGGCTGGAGAATCCTGGACACTCATGGACCATCACAAAGGTGAACGAGTGTGGGAAGATCTAGTTTGAATTAGGGGCTAGTTCTCAGCTAGCATCATTCAGGGCACAATATGGATGTCATGGGGTTCCTCTGACCCCACCCCAAGAGGGAGCAACTTGTGGCCCAGGCACATGATGCTAGGCAGGGCAGCAGCGCACAGGGGCGTGACATCGGGGTCTGTGATTGGCTCTCAGAGATGATGTCATTTTGCTTATAAAAGTGACTCATGCCAGGCGTGGTGATGCACACCTTTAATCCCAGCACTCCAGAGGCAGAGGTAGGTGGATCTCTGTGGGTTCAAGGCCAGCCTGGTCTACAGAGTGAGCTCCAGGACACCTGGTACTAAAAGAGAGACCCTGTCTCAAAAATACCAAAAAAAGGGTAAAACTAAAAAGAAAAAAAAAGTGACTCACAGCATGTAATAAATTGAATTCTCCATTACCATCATCGCACAGAATTCCTGGATCTGTTATTTTGTGTGTATACAGGCTAAAGCAGGCCAGGATTTCATGTGTCAGTGGCTAGTGGGTTAGATGGGGATTGATCAGATCACTAACCTGGTAAGCTAGCGTGGGGTTGGATGAAGACTAATCAAGTCACCAACCTGTGGAGGGGATTGTGAATGGGTGTGGGCTGAAGATTGGCCATCAGCCATCAGCCTGAAATTCCTGTCTAGAGACTAGCAGTTTTAGGGTAGGTGGGATAGCACAACCAGATGGGAAGTATTCCTCTTCCCAGGCTAAGGACCTGGGTTGCAAGTACCTTTCAGGTTGGGTTATGAAAGTGACCAAATGACCTTTGAGTCAAGGGGTCAGCTCCCCACAGTGACCACAGGTGGCCACTGCTCCCCTCCCCTTAGCAGGACTGTGCTGTACCTGCTCGTAGCAAGAGAAGCTTCCTATAAACAAGAGAGCTTGTGTCAAGGTGGAAGGCAGAGGCCCACACCTGAGGTTGTTTTGTGACTTCCACATGTGTGCCATGGCACCCACGTGTCTGCATTCACACGTGAATATCTCCCCACATATGCACAAAGATTTAAAAAGAATAGAGGTGTATCCGGGCATGGTGGTGCACACCTGTAATCCCAGAACTCAGGAGGTAGAGGCAGGTGGATCTCTGTGAGTTCAAATCTACAGAGTGAGTCTGATCTATAGAGTGAGTTCCAGGACAGCTGGGGCTACAGGGAGACCCTGTCTCAAAAAGACCCCCCCCCAAAAAAAAAAAAGAATACAGGTGATGTCTGCATTTGCTGACGGAGCTTGGGAGGGGCTCACCTTCCTGTGAGAGGAGGCCCAAATCCAGAAGCTACACTGAGGAAGAATGAGTACTAATTGGAAGAACTCTCAGCAAGGTTTGCCCTGAACCAGGTGCTTCAGTGAATGAGCAGAGTGAGGCGTTGCCACCAGGGGGCAGCAGTGCCCCACGTGGGAGCCAACCGAGAATCTGAAACTCCCTGGGTTAGGAGGAGAGAGGCATTCCCTTGCAGAATACATTTGTTACTCCAACTTTTAGAACATCCATTTACACACACAGATGAGGGAAGCGGGAAGACATGTCCTCGGTACTTTAGAGCATTTGTTGGTGATAAACAGGCAAGAAGTCTTGCCTGCCGGAGGGCCTCAGTGCTGTGCCGCAGGGCCATTTTTGGCAGCATTGGGAGTGCCAGGAGCCCAAGTTTCAGCTACTTTTCTGGTATGTATCCAGGGAGTTCAGATTCTGAGCTGGTGTGAGGCAGGGCCTGCCCAAAGCAGGATGGGACTGATTTGCTTTGCTGGGGTTGGGCCTGGCATCTTCCTCTGAACAGGTAACTGTGCAGCGGGGACTGAGTCAGGAAGGAAGGTAGCCATGGGACCGATCTTGTCAAGGGCTGTGTCCTCACCTAGGAGAGAGATCCAGTGCAAAAGGGGAGTCAGCATGGAGGTTGAGAGGAGGGCAGTGGAGACAGCTCCCTGGGTCGAGTCGCTGCTCCCTTTGGGGAGCTACTTTGTTTGTGCCTCAGCTTCCTTATCTGTGGAATAGGAATGTTGGCTGAGCCTCCCTTACAGAATTGTTGTGGGGCATGGGTGCTTCCACTGGAGTGGTGAGGCTCGACACGTGGCTGCCATAGTGTTCATTATTGCCATTAGCTTCATTAGACAGAAGCATGTGGCAATTCCAGAACCGAAGCTTTCTGTGTCCATCCTGAAGGGCACTCTACCATTCCCAGGCTGGAATCACAGGCCTGAGTGACCCAGGTGTGGTCACTTGAGAGGCAGAAGCAAGAGGGTCAGAAGGTCAAGGTCAAGGGCTGGGGAAATGGCTCAGTCGGTAACGTGCTTGTGTGGAAGCTTGAGGACCTGGGTTTAAGTTCTAGAACTCACGTAAAAGTGGGATGTGCCAACACACCTCTGCAACCCCAGTGTTGGGGGAGGGTGGAAATGGGCTGGCTGGCCAGCAAGTGGGGCAAATTATAAGCTCCAGGGTTGGTGAGAGGTGGAGATTTGTAGAGGCAGACATTGGACATTTTGGACATTGGCCTATGGCTTACACACACACACACACACACACACACACACACACACACACAAACTCATTCCCCACAAAGAAGTTCAAGTCCCACAGCAAGTTTGAGTCCAGCCTGAGCTGCAGAGATCTTGCAAAAATGAAATAGAACAAAAAGCAATGAGTCTTGACATGTTGACTTAGCATGAGAGGAGTTAGAGAGAGTGGAGCGGAGGTGGCATGGGGAGCCCGAGGCCCCAGCCATCCAAATCAGGTGCTGGTTTGTGGTGGCAGCACTAGCTGCTGGCCCCAAGTTCCTTCTGGGTAGAAATAGTGTATGTCACTGGCCTGGGTGTGGGTGGCTGGGCTGGAGACGCCAGACGCTGGCCTGAGTAACAAGTGTTTCATTGAGAGTAGGGTAGCGACCAGCACCACAGAGCACAGAAAAGCCACCCACTCTGAAGGAATCCGGCCTGGCAAGCACCCTGGGCCCTGCAGACGAGCCCTGCAGAGGGGCTGGCGGGGCNGACCTGTGTCCTGGGTAAAGACTACGGGAAGGACCTGTGTCCTGGGTAAAGACTACGGGAAGGACCTGTGTCCTGGGTAAAGACTACGGGAAGGACCTGTGTCCTGGGTAAAGACTACGGGAAGGACCTGTGTCCTGGGTAAAGACTACGGGAAGGACCTGTGTCCTGGGTAAAGACTACGGGAAGGACCTGTGTCCTGGGTAAAGACTACGGGAAGGACCTGTGTCCTGGGTAAAGACTACGGGAAGGACCTGTGTCCTGGGTAAAGACTACGGGAAGGACCTGTGTCCTGGGTAAAGACTACGGGAAGGACCTGTGTCCTGGGTAAAGACTACGGGAAGGACCTGTGTCCTGGGTAAAGACTACGGGAAGGACCTGTGTCCTGGGTAAAGACTACGGGAAGGACCTGTGTCCTGGGTAAAGACTACGGGAAGGACCTGTGTCCTGGGTAAAGACTACGGGAAGGACCTGTGTCCTGGGTAAAGACTACGGGAAGGACCTGTGTCCTGGGTAAAGACTACGGGAAGGACCTGTGTCCTGGGTAAAGACTACGGGAAGGACCTGTGTCCTGGGTAAAGACTACGGGAAGGACCTGTGTCCTGGGTAAAGACTACGGGAAGGACCTGTGTCCTGGGTAAAGACTACGGGAAGGACCTGTGTCCTGGGTAAAGACTACGGGAAGGACCTGTGTCCTGGGTAAAGACTACGGGAAGGACCTGTGTCCTGGGTAAAGACTACGGGAAGGACCTGTGTCCTGGGTAAAGACTACGGGAAGGACCTGTGTCCTGGGTAAAGACTACGGGAAGGACCTGTGTCCTGGGTAAAGACTACGGGAAGGACCTGTGTCCTGGGTAAAGACTACGGGAAGGACCTGTGTCCTGGGTAAAGACTACGGGAAGGACCTGTGTCCTGGGTAAAGACTACGGGAAGGACCTGTGTCCTGGGTAAAGACTACGGGAAGGACCTGTGTCCTGGGTAAAGACTACGGGAAGGACCTGTGTCCTGGGTAAAGACTACGGGAAGGACCTGTGTCCTGGGTAAAGACTACGGGAAGGACCTGTGTCCTGGGTAAAGACTACGGGAAGGACCTGTGTCCTGGGTAAAGACTACGGGAAGGACCTGTGTCCTGGGTAAAGACTACGGGAAGGACCTGTGTCCTGGGTAAAGACTACGGGAAGAACCGTGTCCTGGGTAAAGACTACAGGAAGGACCTGTGTCCTGGGTAAAGACTACGGGAAGGACCATGTGCTGGGTAAAGACTACGGGAAGGACCGTGTCCTGGGTAAAGACTACGGGAAGGACCGTGTCCTGGGTAAAGACTACGGGAAGGACCGTGTCCTGGGAAGCCTCAGGGGTAGAGGGGAAGACTGCCCCACTTTTCCCTTGTTTTTAATCGCCATAACATGGGCAGGTCTTCCAGCAATCCACCATGCATTTCCCTATTTCCATTATACATCCACCTTGCACTTCTTTTTCGTTTGATTCAGGGTCTCTCCCTGGCTGGAGCTGGCTGGAGCTGGCAGGAGCTGGCTAGTCCATCTGGTCTGTGAGCTCCAGGGACCTGCCTGTCTGTCCCCTGTTGGCTGGGTTGACCAGTGTGCATCGCCCTGCCTGGCTTTTGATGTGGGTTCTGCAGCTTGCACTCAGGGCCTCATACTTGCATGGCAAGCTCTTTAGCCACGGACCCATCTTTCCAGTTCCAATCACTCATGTTTTCATAGGTAAATGAAAATAGAACAGTTGGATGGCGTCCCTTCTCTTGCATGAGCTAGTGCGGTTATAGAACAGCATTTCTGCTGCTGCAGTGGAGAGGGACTTGCATGAAGGGAGCATTGTGGGTGAGGCTTTGCCTTTTGGGGAATGATGACATGCATTAAAGCTGTAGGGAATGTCTGGTTGCCGGGAAGCAGGTATGCCACCATCAGGACGCTACAAGGCAGTCTTCTTGGTTTGCCTTCATTACAGGTATTTTGAACTGCCTGTGGCTTGGGGACAGTGAGGAAAGTCTCTGAAGTGGCCTTATGCTGAGAGGCAGCTGGGAAGATGAGTTTTCTCGACCATGCAGCAGAGCTGTTGTCTCTGGTCTACAGGTTGGGCTATGTACTCATAAGGCCCTGACACCCGAGATGCAGGCTGGGCTTCTGGGGACCTGGGCTGCAGGCTGTGTGGATAACCACTCATGTAAAAGCTGCACAGATTCAGCTTGTGACAGTGTTGTCTGTCAACACTGTTTTTGAGGCTGTTAATCACACTTAGCCAGACAGATTGCTTCTGTGTACACGAGTGATACACGCAAGGCCTGGCCTGATATAGAGGGATTTGGGCTCCTCCTCACGTCTTGCCAGTTGCTTTGCTGTGAATTCTTCAGGCCTCCGCAGGCTAATGGATCCCATGTGTTATCACAAACGCCATCAACTGAGTGGTTTATAAATAATGACAGTTGATACTCCCACTCCTGGAGGCTGAGGGGGTTGGGGGTTAGGGCAAGCCACTAGCACATTTGGCATCCCGTGAGGACCCAGTTTATAGCTGAGTTCTCACACGGTGGAGGGCCTAGCTCCTCGGTTCTCCTTCATGAAGACGCCAGTCCAGTACGAGGCCTCTGCCCTCATGTCTCCCTCATGTCTCCCTCACGTCTCACCGGCCACATCTAATGCCATCACCTTGGGAGCGTGAGGATGGTAACGGGGAAAGTTTGAAGATAAACATTGAGACAGGAGCATCATGCTTTGTGATTATTCCTTTGTTCTCTGGTGGTCATTAGGTCACAATGAATTTCCTTCAGAGAGTGAGACAAAGGCTTGATGAAGGAAGATGAAGCCAGCACATAGCTAAGAAGAGCTGGGAGGGAAGGAGACAGAATGGCTTCTAGCATGGGAGAACACTTGATCCTGGGAGACCTGGGCTGGTTCCAGACACCTCCTAGAAGCAGGAAGCTGGATACAGGGTCTAGGTCCAGGGGCCTCACTTAGCAGCCAGTCCTGTTTTCTTGGTCTCCCCCACTTCCAAAAATGTAGGAAGCTTTTCTCTTTATGGCGAACAGGGCCCATGTGGCCCTGCTAAGGGGGATGGGGACACACTGCCCGCTTTGCGGACACCGTGCGGAGTTGGCCCCTTGGTGCAGAGACCAGCTGGCTACTTCCCCCAGCCCAACCTAAGTGGTAACTCCAACTTAGGCTCTTAGCCTGGACCCACAAGACACATGTTCCACTCTTGGCCGTGACTTCCCACCTGCCCAGAGCTGGGTCAGGAATTTTACAACACCAGCTACCCAGGTTTGTGGTCTGCAAAGGGAACCTTTTTCTAGCCCACTGGCCACCCGAATGAAATTCAGGCCTACCTTAGCCTGTATGCACACAATAATTAATAAAAATATTGGCCGGGAACTCCGTGATGATGTTAATATGGAATTTGATTTACTGGTTGCCACAGCTTGCATTTATAAACCAAATGACGTCAGTTCCCAGGACCAATCATGAGCCCCCAACCCTGCGCTACTGCATACCTTGCTCCACCCAGCTTTGTGCACCTAGGCCATGCCGTTTGCTCCTCCCTGGGGTGGAGCCAGACTCTTGGCCATGCAGCTTGAATTTCGGGCTGGATTTCCCACACAAAAATAATCGATTTTGTTTGTTTGTTTTTTGAGACAGGGTCTTACTATATAGCCCTGGCTGGCCTGGAATTTGTGATGTAGACCAGGCTGGACTCTATGTCACAGAGCTCCATCTGCCTCTGCCTTTTGAGTGCTGGGTTTAAAGGCATGCACCACTACACTGAGTTAAAAAAAAAAATCTATATTAACTGTCAAAAATAACTAAAGCCTCACCATTGAAATAGTGCTGTCACTGTTATTTTGATGTGTGTTTCCCAGCTTGTCTCTGTTCCATGTCTATGCAGTACTGAAGCACTCATGCATTTGCTAAGCCCCCTACAGATATTTGAGTCCTTTCCTTTCTTCCTCTCCTCAGTTAAAAACTCACATATGGGGGCTGGAGAGATGGCTCAGTGGTTAAGAGCACCAACTGCTCTTGAAGAGTACCCGGGTTCGATTCCCAGCACCCACATGGCGGCTAAGAACCATATTTAACTCCAGTTCCAGGGGAATCCAACGCCCTCTTCTGACCTCTGCAGCATTGCACAACATGGGTGTACTGACCCACATGCAGACAGTACATTCATACACATAAAATGATAAAATAAATAAAAAAACCCCACACATATGGGCTGGCAAGGTAGCCCAGTGGGTAAAGGTGCTTGCTGCCATGACTGACTACCTGAATTTGAGCCTCAGGACACAGATGGTGGAGGAGATAGCTGACACTTAGAAGTTGTCCTAGGCCTCCACGTGGGCACTGTGGCACACCCCCCACTCCCCTGTGGCCACCCAGGAGGCAACAAGAGCTTAAATGTGCCAGCGCTGGGCTTAGTGCTCCAGTGGACTTAGTGCTGGGCTTAGTATTCCATACACCTTAACCACATTTTATTACCACCAATATTTTGACTTTACTATGAAGAAACCAAGACCCAGAGAGGTTGAGAAACTTCCTTGGGATCACACAGCTGTGGGATTGATGTTGGATTCTGATCTCTCACTGTCCTGTGAGACATTTATCATCCCTTCATGTATTTACTCTGCCTTGTTTTTTCTCAAATTTTTTATTGTCATTAAACTTTTTCCATAAGTCATACATCATTTCTCAATCGAATCTAGAGTCACTTCCTTTTCCATGCCCCCCACCCCACCCAAGTCCCTGCACTCTGACATACATGTCCTGCATCTTTCTCTGAGTTTTTCCCAGAGTTTTTTTCAGTTCTTTTGTTGTTGTTCTCTCCAACTTGTATTGCTACAGTATATATACATATATAGTTATATATATATATAGAGTCTCCTGGAGTTGGAGTTCAGACGGTTCTCAGACCGCCACATTGGTGCTGGGGATCGAACCCA